>JASDQU010685841.1:74148-86060 GCA_032191745.1 Picea mariana | reverse complement strand
CCAATGACTATAACAAAGATCTGTAGCTTCTTGGGTCTTTCCAACTTCTACCATAGGTTCATGTGGGGATTATCTCATATAGATTTTCCCTTAAGATAAGTGGCCAAGGGTGGAGCTAAATCCAAGTTTTCCTGGTCTAAGTCATAACAAAAATAAATCGAGGATATGAAACATCATCTATGACCAACACTAGTCCTCACTCTGCTAGACCTGTAAAAACCATTTGAGATTGAGATAAATGCCTTCGAATATGATATTGGTATAGTCCTCACTCAACATGGACATTCTATGGCCTATCACATGTTGAAATATTGTAACTTCAAAGAATATTCTACCTAAGAGGGAGTGTTGAATAATATTGTTATATTATATTTATTAATTAGGCCCTATTGTGCCTTTGTAAAAGTCGTCCCATTTGTGCCTTGACAATTAAATGTAAATTAAAAGGGTTAAGTGACAAGTCAGCCCAAACCTAATTAAGGGAGGCCAAACTACTATTTATAAAGGAGGTTAGCACCTCATTTACACACGCACACCTAGCTCTACAGTGCGCAAGTTTTGGAGGAGTAGTTGTTGCAACTAGGGGTGACATCAAGGAGGGTTTCTGGTCTATCTTTTGGTATTTCTTGGTTAAGTGGTGTGCTACTCTTCCTAGTGAAGGAGTAGAGGAGGATCTCTTGTTCAGTATTTGGTATATCTGTATCAAGGAATTTTTTTTGGGGTTTTCTCCCCCATGAGGATTTCCCGGGATAATCTGTGTGTCTCTATTGTTTCTATGATTGCCTCTCTTTCAGTGATCTTATTTATGCATCTAATTTTCTAAATGATTATAATAATAAAGAAGAACCGTAACTTCTAGTTGTATAAGTAAAACTTCAACATGGTATCAGATCAGGCCTGAAAAAGACCAATTCATAACTCATAAGGAAGTAGCTAGCCTCAACGCACCCTCTCCCAGATTCAGTTTTCAATGTTGCAGTTGCAGAATTAGGGTTTTCACATAAACCCTAAGAGTGACGTTTTTACCTTTGTTGGAGGATGTTGGTGAATGCAAGACCATCTAGGAGCTTTCCCTAGGAGGGCGCATCTAGTTTGTGGATCAGAATCCCAAAATTTAAAGTTTGAAAATTAGGGTTTCCTCATAAAACCCTAAGTTGTAGTTGCAATTGCATTTGCAGTATCAGTTGCAGTTGCAGTGCCAGTTCCTTTATGCCATTTGAAACACGAGTTGTAGTGCCAACACCATTTGTAGTACCAGTTGTAGAATTTTTTTTTGTGAAGTGTTGGGACTGATTTTTATTTTCCTAGTGTACCTTAACCTAGCAAATTTCCAACTACCTTTAAATTACAAGTTGCATCACCTTTGAAGTTTTAAAGGTTTGTTATTGCTTGTCGCTATTGTCGGATGGTGCCACTACCTACCGATATTTTCAAAGGTATGTACTTACATATGTTCAAATTGTATCATTATTCTAAAGGGTGTGTGTAGGAGAAATGATCTTTTGTCTAAACAACAATCATAGATCCAGAGGGTTATCAGATCCAACACATTCAAAGGAACTATGCACCTAGGGTTTGATTACTTTGATATACCTCTATGTTTTATGGAATTATTGTAATATTATGAATATACATGTTGCATTTTGATTTATTGAAGTTATCATACTAACCATTGGTCAAAATTCAAGTCAAAGTATTAGATTGATTAAATTTGATATTATAGAGTTTATTCCCCAACTCAGATTTCTGTCAAGATAGCATATTTTCTTAGTACAGAGGACGGGTTGAAGAAAATACTTGTCTTCTTGAGTGAAGGAGACTCAGAAGAAAAGAAACACACTCATTATTGAGGAAAAGACTCTGTGTTCCAGGCTTGATTGATTAAATTGATAAATATTCAAATCTACACATATCAAGTTTGATAACTGCTAAACACTATAGTTGTGATAGCAATCTTTGAAAAGTTTTATTATTGAATACCTGGTAGCATGTGAGCACTATTGAGATAAATGATTACTTTAATCATTTACTAGATATAACTAGCATATCCTCTAGGAGAAACTTCTTGTTTTGTTTCCAGTTACCATGGAGGAATGATTGATCACAACAATAGAAGAGTGTTTCTATCATTCCTTATTATTGTATTTCTTACTTTTGACCCTTGTTTCAAGCACGTCGCAAGTGATAGATCTGAAGGATATACTATGATGATTGTTCTCACTATTATTTATATTATTATTATAAAGAGTATTATTCTTGTCTACTTTTTCTCCCTTGTTGTTCTTGCTCTGGGTAGGTCATAGGTAATAACCCCAAGGGAGCTATAGTGACGATTGTAGGAGAAAAAATATTATATGAGACATGGATAAGACTATACAAGTTATATACATGACCATATACATCTATGTATCAAATAAGAAGAATAATAAGCTACTTTTTCTAGATACATAACATCTCGTTTGTTCTTGCTCTGGGCAGGTCACGTGTAATAACCCTGAGGGAGCTATAGTGATGGTTGCAGGAGGAAACATATTAGATGAGACATGGATTAGACTATCCAAGTTGTATACATGAACATATACATCCATGTACCGAAGAAGAAGAAGAAGAATTTACTTTTGCTAGATACAGAACATCGCGTATGGAGACAGATCATGAGGAGCATAAGGCTCCAAAGATGACCGAAAAAACCCCTTTGGTACAATTAATCACTCTTTATATCATCAAGAAGAGTTAGTAGATCCAAAAGGGCCTACCCAGAATAAATGTAGTAACCAAAAAGAGACCAGCATGGGCCCGTAACACTTTGAAGGATGCAAAGACATATATCATTGACGAGACATATCAAAGGGAGAAGATGGCTTCAAAGATTATATAAACTCAAAAGGATTCAAGCTTTATAGGGAGCATGGAGACTCAGAGTAAGCCTGATCTCAAAAAGGATCAGATGGGAAAAGGATACATCTTCCAGGACTGACAAACAGATGACATGAGTTGAGAAGACTAGATCATAGCTTTAGAGACCCCTAGGAGACATGAAATCTCTTGAGAAGATTCCCTTGTTTCAATGACAAAGGAGGAAGCCCATCATAAGGACTGGGATATGGAGTTTTTCTTAATACCATAAAGGAAGTCAGTGGTGACTTCCAAGATTGATCTAATATATCAAGCATGTTGAAGATAACAATATAGAGATGTACAAATCCTGATTTGTGCCCATAGGATTCTCCAAGCAAGAGGTAGAAGACTATGAAGAGACACTTGCTACAGTAATCGAAGAAATAGTTCCAGTGTTCATGAAGACAGTTAGAAAAACCATGATTTTGATACAGTATGAGATTTATATGGAGAAGTCCATGTATTTAGGATTGAGTTACCTCCATGACAAAAGAAAAACTACCTTTAGTATCAACCACTCTCAGTTTCAGATGAAGTTTTTTCTATGATAGAATAGAGGAACTACTCTCAGAGTTCAACAAATATAGTGAGAATAGAGAAGTCATTCTCAGCTTCAGAAATAATAGTTGTAGGAGCAGATTCTTGGTTCCAGGAGAAATAGTTGCAAAAAAAGTAGAGGACATACTATGGAAGTGACACAAATAGTGCCTTGCAGAAAGCACATAGAACCAACACATGATTATGCAGATTGAGTTTCAACTGAGTAAGTGTACTAGGTTGGTACAATGTAATGTGAAATTTTGTTTCGAGGTATATGAAAAGAAGACTCATGTTTGCAATTTGAAGCAAGCTCCAAGAGCTTGGTATGACAAGATTGATAGTTTTATGATGATCTTGGCCTTTACCAAAAGTAAATATGATCCCAACCTTTACTTCAAGATTGAGAATGATGGACCGGTTATATTGTTGTTATATGTGGATGACTTATTCTTTACAGATGAAGAAAATTTCATCACAAATCGTAAGAAGAAGCTTTCCTCTGAATTTGAAATGAATGACCTAGGCCCAATGCACTATTTCTTAGGTATTGAAGTATGGCATATCCCAGAAGAGATTTTCCTTATTCCAAGAAAGTATGTTGTGGAAATTCTGAAGAGATTTGACATGATGGACTGTAAAGCCATGTCCACTCCTATGGAGACAAATTTGAATTTATTGGCTTATAATTCGTCAGAAATAATTGATGTTACTCTATATAGACAGGTTATTAGTTTGTTCATGTATCTAATGAATACCAGACCAAATATATTCTTTGTTGTGAAAACCTTGAGTTTGTATCTGGTGGAGCCCAAATGTGTTCACCTTGCAGTTGCAAATCATGTGATGATATACCTTAAGGGTATATTGGACGATGGCCTATGTTATACTAGATATTGTGACTTTATATTGTATGGCTATATTGATTCAAATTGGGCTGGAAGTGCTTCAGACAGAAAAAGAACTTCAAGATGTTGTTTTAGTTTAGGTTTATCCATGACTTCGTGGAAAAGCAGGAAGTAATCTAGTATTTCTCTCAGTATGGCTGAAGAGGAGTACATTGCAGCATGCTCCACTAGTTGTGGAGCCATATGGCTTCAGAATTTGTTGACATGTCTATTTGCCCTAGAGATGGATGCTACCATGATATTTTGTGATAACCAAAGTTGCATAAAGATGAAAGAGAACCCAGTGTTCCACGATAATACAAAGCACATTGAGAACTGGTACCACTACATTCGTGATATGGTACATAAGGGAGCTATGAAGATCCAATATGTTGGCATAGATGAGTAGGTTTCATATGTGTTGACTAATCCTCTGTCTTGTGTGAAGTTTGAGTACTTCCAAGACAAGCTTGGTACAGTCTGAAAAGGCCTCCCTAGAAATGGGGAGTGATGTTGATGATACTATGGTATCCTGACCAAAAATGGGTAGCTCAATTAAGATTTTATATCCTAGGGGACTGATCATCCCTGGATAAATCCTGAAGGTCTGATAAGGACAGTCTGTCAGAGTACCTATGCATGTATATGCTAGTTATGGTCAGTAATGGTAGCTCCGTTAGGATTTTATATCCTAGGGAATCTTATTATTCATGGGCAGATCCTGAAGGTCCGGTAAGGACAGTTTGTCAGAGTACCTCATGGTAGCTTGTTAGAATTTTATATCCTATGGAATCTTATGATTCATGGGTAGATCCCAAAGGTTCGGTAAGGACAGTTTGTCAAAGTACCACATATGTTGTTGTTGATGCACTTGCCTCATTCTATTGCCACATATAGATGCTAATGTTCCAACTTCATGTTTTTTATTATGATGATGTTATTCCAGCTTCGTGATGTTGATGTTTGAGCTTTGTGTTGTTGATGCTCCAAATTCATGTTGTTGATAATGATGATGTTACTCCAACTCTGTGTTGCAGATGATCATGATGTCCAGTTTCTACAAATGTTGATGATGAGAAAAAAAATTGATGACCTATAGATATGATAGATAGTGTTCCGGATGTTAATGACCATGTCCCCTCCTATTGATGTTGTATTGAGTCCAGTCAGTTGTTATTGTTGTTGTCAGTGGAATACCCTTCTTGTTAAGGGGGAGTGTTGAAATATTGTAACTTCAAAGAATATTCTACCTAAGAGGGAGTGTTGAATAATATTATTATATTATAGTTATTAATTAGGCCCTATTGTGCCTTTATAAAAGGCATCCCTTTTGTGCCTTGACAATTAAATTTAAATTAAAAGGGTAAAGTCACAAGTCATACTAGACCTAATTAAGGGAGGCTAGACTACTATTTATAAAGGAGGCTAGAACCTCATTTACACACACACACACACACACACACCTAGATCTACAGTGTGCAAGTTTTGAAGGAGTAGTTGCTACAACTGGGGGTGGCTTCAAGGAGGGTTTATGGTCTATCTCTTGGTATTTTGAAAAGTTCCCAAGCTAATTTTCCTCATAAACAAGGGTTGTTTAAATGTTTATTTGTTTGTTTCAATGTGTTTTGTAGGTTTACTTCATGAAGTTGTGCATTTAGGGTTTGTACTTAGAATATCGTAGCATGGAGATATATATCTGAACATATAGTACAATAAAACGATAAGATACAAGCAAAGAACACCAATATAGAACCAACAACTTCAGATCTGACCTTTATTTAAATAATTGAGTGATCCTGATACAATAGATTTTTATATCTGGGAGAATACCATAAGACTAACCAAGATGGAATAATAATTTCTACAACAATGTTCAAAACTGAAGATAATAGCCTCCAAAGGCACCACAATAAGATAGAGAAAGGGGAAATATTAGTTTATTTCCATTCAAGAGATAGATCCAATGCTCCTAGCTGAGTTGTGCCCTCCTAGTTGGTTGTAGCTACTCAATATTTTGGCCTCCCTCCTAGAGACATCCAAATGCCACCAAAATGTTTGGAACAATAGATCATGGCTTGACAAACCTCTTGGAAAATTATCGAGTTGAATGATGAATATATGACCCCTCAGATGGTTGAATCCTCCTTCTATAGTGTGCCCTCCTTCTCTCCAACTCATTCCAATATCTGATAAATAATATGACAGAGAAACCTACTCCAAAATTGGATAGAAAGGCCTCCCTAGGCCATAGAAAGAAAACTCAGAAGTCCTTATACCCAAAATCCTTTTCCTCTTCCTAGGTCGAATGATTCTTCCTCGAATGGTGCGCCCTCCTGCTGGAAACCCCCTGAAGCTGCACATTGCCTCTTCCTATGTTGATGAATATGATCTGCACCCATTGTAGAATGGTGAGGTAGGATTATTGCACCTATGTGACCAATCTTGGATCAAGTTGGGTGGGATCTTTCACCACCAAGTTGATCTCTAGGGTTTGTTATCCCAAAACCCTCAAAATGTCTTTGTGCTCAAGAGCCCAAGATGAAAAAATAATAATAATCCAGAGTGGGTGAGAAATGCACCCTCCTTTTCTTTTATACCCTTATCTAATTCTCCAATGAGTTATTTGACCACTTCTTGGGGTTAACTCCTTTCTTTTCCACATGTGGTATTTTCCTTTCTTCAAGTTACATTTTTCTCCCAAAGTCAACTTAAATTTATAACATTGTGCTTAGGTACGTTCTTTGGGTTTCTTGGTCCACATGATTCATGAGACTATAGTATAGTGGAGACAACTAGACTACTAAGTCTCCCACACCCTCTTCATCAAGAGGTGGGGAACATTACAGTCTCTCCTACTGGAAGTTGTTTTCCCACAAGAAATTCTGATCTTGTCTCATGAAGAACCTATTCACTTTCCCAAGTAGCATCTTATATAGGAAAGTCCTTCCATTTGATCAAGTATTCCTTGATGCTCCTCTTCCTTATCCTTCTCTCTCTTACTTCCAATATTTCCTATGGAATCAGTATCAATTTCCCCTCCTCATCCAAAGGGGGTAGTTCCTCAATGGGAATGATGTGTTTCCCTATGGATCTTTTTAGGCATGATACATGAAAGACATTTTGTATTTTTCTTCCCTAGGGTAGATCAAGCTCATATGCCATGGAACCTACCTTCTCGTTTACCCTGTATGGTCCAAAGAAGCATGGTTGGAGATTTTATGTGCCACTCCTCTTAATAGATGCATGTTTGTATGGTTAGAGCCTCAAATATACCAAGTCACCAACCTCAAATTTTCACTCGACTTTATGCTTATCTGTTTGTACCTTTTGTTGATTTTGTGTCCTTTGTAAGTGATCTTTAATCTCTTCGAGTATATCTTGACTCTGTTGAATCCAATCATGTACCATAGGATATCTACTGTCACCGAAGAATATATCCACAAAAGTGAGGGGATCATAGTTGTATAAGACCATGAAAGGTGACATACCAATAGACATGTGATAGGTGGTGTTGTAACAATAATCTCCCAAATGAATCCACTTAACACATGTCTTATGTTGTCCTGAAACATAATTTCGAAGGTAGCCTTCAACCCATTTGTTGACTATCTTGGTTTGGCCATCAATTTGAGGATGATAGCTAGTACTGGAGGTTAAGGTCATACCTACCAACCTGAACATCTCCTGCCAAAAGGTTCTCATGAACCTGTTGTCCCTATCATTCACAATGGTTTTGGGTAAACCATGCAACCTGAAGATCTCTCTGAAGAATAAATCTACAACCTGTGAAGCACTGAAATATGTGGCAATGGTGAAGAAATGAGAAAATTTGGTTAATCTATCCACAACCACAAAAATGCAATCCTTTCCCTGGACCTTGGGAAACCCTGTGATGAAATCCATGGATATACTTTCCCATTTCTTCTCTGGGATGGGGAGTGGTTGCAGTAAACCCAATAGAGTTACCCCTAGGGGTAACTCTATTGTGTGTGGATTACCCCTCAATATTTTCCACATCTGGTCTTTTCCTTTCTTCAAGTTACCTTTTCTCCCAAAGTCAACTTAAATTTATAACATTGTGCTTAGGTACGTGCTTTGGGTTTCTTGGTCCCCATGATTCATGAGACTAAAGTCTAGTGGGGACAACTAGATTACTATGTGTCTCACACCCTCTTCATCAAGAGGTAGGGGACATTACATATTTCTTGGTTAAGTGATGCGCTACTCTTCCTAGTGAAGGAGTAGAGGAGGATCTTTTGTTTGGTCTTTGGTCTATCTATATTGAAGAAATTTTTATTGGTTTTTATTCCCCATGAGGATTTCCCAGGATAATATGTGTGTCTCTATTATTTATGTGATTTCCTCTTTTTTAGTGATCTTATTTATGTAGCTAATGTGTTAAATGATTATAATAATAAAAAAGAACCGTAACTTCTAGTTGTATAAGTAAAACTTCAACATCACAATGAGGCACTCTGATACTATTTGAAGGTATCCCAACTATGAAAAGGATATGTACCCCATTGTGTAGGTATGCCAACAGTGGAATAACTATATCATGGGAAAGGAAACGATCATCCACATTGATTACAAGCCTCTACAATTCATGCAGACAGAAGGAAAGTTACAGAATGACCAACATAAAAAGTGGTCCGTGTACCTTCAAAAATTCCACTTGAACATTAAGTACAATAAGGGAACTGTAAACCATATTTCAAAATGCCTCAACCATCCCCCAGTTGTGGTGCTAACCATATTTCTTAACTCTTCTAGGCACGAGACCTCTGGGTGGCCCCAATTGTACGACAATGACCCTAACATTTTTTCTACATATTAGACATTGGGTGCAAGTAAAAAGGTTTGAGACTTTCACCTCTATGATGAACTTTATGTTATATAGGCCATATTTTAGCTCCTTCAAGTGAGTGTGAAAAGATAACTTGGGCATCACATTATAGTCAGGTGGTAGGGAACTTCGGTGTGGAGAAGACAATAGAAATAATTCAGAAGTATTTGTACTAGCCAAAACTACGATACGACATCAACAGGTATATCAGATCATGCATTGTATGTGACATTGCTAAACCTTCCATTAAGAAGAAGGGGTTGTACACTCATCTACCTACTCCAAAAAATCATTGGGATTTAGTATCCATGGATTACATGTCAGGTTTTCCCTCCACCAAGCATAGTAATGATTATGTATTTTGGTTGTTAATCAATTCTCTAAGATGTCCATTTTGGCACCATGTAAGAAGGGTATCACAACCAAATCCATTGCTAAGTTATTCTTTGAGAGTGTTTGGGTTCATTTTGGGATATGACATACCATTATTTCAGATAGGGACAGTAGGTTCCTTATTTCCTTCTAGTCCACCCTATTGTCTCTAATGGACACCAAGTTGACCAAATCAACTACCTTCAACCGATAAATATATAGACAAATAGAAGTGGACAATAAGATGATTGTGCATATCCTACACATGTACATCTCCAAGAATCCATGTACATGGGATGAGAGCCTTATATATGTTCAACATAGATACAAGAGATCCATTGAAAACTCTATTGTCCATATCCCTTTTCAATTATGCTTGGGGTTCCATCCGTTGTCCCCCATTGATCTAGCTCTACCCATTACATAGTCATAGTAAGAGTCATCCATGCTTATACTAAGGAAAATATGTTGGGTAGGTGTTATATTATTTGCATGTGTGTGTGNTTTTTACAGTCTCTGTACATTTCTTTCATTAATAGAAATCGTGTATTACTGTATATATGTGTTTATGGTTGCATCTCTGATACATTTTTGTTATATTATTGAATATCTGCGATATCTCTGTGCATTTCTTTATTATATCTCCGCTCTCATTTCGTGCCGAAAATAATCCGGATCAATGAGAGCCTTATATATGTTCAACATAGCTACAAGAGATCCATTGAAAACTCTATTGTCCATATCCCTTTTCAATTATGCTTGGGGTTCCATCCATTATCCCCCATTGATCTAGACTCTACCCATTACATAGTCATAGTAAGAGTCATCCATGCTTATACTAAGGAAAATATGTTGGGTAGGTGTTATATTATTTGCATGTGTGTGTGTTGGGGGGGGGCGTCATATTTGACGAATGCATCTAACGATCCCATCACCTATTGTTCTTTGTGGTAATGTGCATCGGGAGATTCCAAAGGGGGGGCCAGGATTGTCCCCCCTAGTTACTTGAAGCATTCAACTCTTGGGAAGTGCCCCAAAATTATTATTTTTGTTGTTTTTTTCTATTTTAGCGTTTTTCACTATTTTTAGTCATTTTCTAAACTAATCCCAAATTAAGGGATTAGGTTTTTGGTAGTTGCAGAATACCTAAAATATTGTATATATTTTATTTTGAATGGTTAAATTAATACAATGAAGAGTTGAGAGGTGCAACACCAAGGAAGGTTGGTTTTCTCTTGGTTAAGGGTTTCTACTGTAAATCTCTATGTACTATGTGTATGATCCATTGATTGATTTCTATTTTGCTTAATAATCTATATGAAATACTTTACTTCACATGTTTAGAACTTACATGTTGTATCAGAGCACTTTTTTGGCCTCAAGGGGACACCTTTGTTGCTGACAATTTGGTTTGGTCTTGATAGATCAATTTTGTCTTAGGTCTGTGATAAACCTGGGTTCAATGGGAGATTTGCAATGGTGATTCATTTGTTGAAAGAGAATGGAGAGTAGTTCTATAATCGATATTGAGAAGTTAAATAGTTAAAACTTTGATCTGTGGAATATCAAGATGGAGGACCTTCTTGTAGACAAAGAACTAGGATTGAAATTTGATGGGAAAAATGCCCCATGACAGGAATTTTTCCCGTATTTCACGTTTAATTTTTTGTCGTTGTTGTCTCTAGAAATAGTTACATCCTTGAAAAAATGGGATCACCAATTAAAATATTTAACATAAAATTCATTGTTGAAGAGTTAGTTTCTTATAAAAACTTCATTGTTGAAGGGTGCACTTTTAGACATAATGTTGTTTGAAGGGTAATATGTAAACCCAAAACGTTAAAACAAAATTTAACGGGGGGGGGAAATGAATTCAAATTCCAACCTTGCAAAGAACAATGAATCGTTGTGGATATTGGTACATAACCTAATGGTACACAACCTATTGGTACACAATCTATTGGTACCCAAACTAATAGTACTCAATCTACTAGTATGTCAAAAGAAGATTGGGAGAAGCTGGATAGAAGAGAAAGGAGTACAATTTGACTCTACCTGACAGATTCAGTGTTACTGAATGTGTCAGGAGAATCTACAACCAAGGAACTATGGGAAAATTTGGAGAATTTTTATTAGTCAAAGTCCATGGTAAACAATTTTGTTCTTAGAAAGGAGTTGTATCATCTTGGGATGGAAGATGGAGATTCTCTGACAGAGCATATAAATGCCTTCAATACTCTAGTAAGTCAACTTGTCTCTATTAATATTATGCTTGCAGAAGAAGATAAGTGTATTACTTTGTTATGTTATTTTCCAGACTCCTGGGATAATCTGGTTGTTGGAATTAGTAGTACCACACAATATACATTGAA
>JASDQU010685841.1:39038-58892 GCA_032191745.1 Picea mariana | reverse complement strand
AGAGGAGGCATGCTCGTCATGGGGTGGACGCCAAGCTAAAGTCCAGGAAGTATCAACTACAGCAAGACAGTCATGGCTCGGGATGGACGCGTCGGAGGGCGAGGAAGAAGTTCGGGGGCGCCGTGGGTTCCAAGGAGCGCCCCGGCGGGGACGCATCCGCTGCCTCGGCATGGCCAAGCTCGACGACTGCAGAGATTCTGCAGAGCCGAAGTGAGACAGAGAGAGCACCTGAAAAACCATAAAAGTCGCCGAACCAGAGTCGACGCTGCACAACCAGGCAAGAGTGCCGAGGGAGGTCTGCGTGGTGGAATACATAGCTGCGGTCAAGGGTGGTGGAGTAATGCCCCCTCCCATCAGGAGTGAATGCAATTTAAAGCTGCGGAGTATTGGCTGCAGCCGGCACGCGCCGCCCACATGGCCCCGTGTTGTGCTGGCTGCCTCCTGTGCCTTTCGCCTGCCACGTTGTGTACAATAACATCCCATCCGGGAGAGAATCAACTGAAGCTGCTTTGCGGATGCAGTGTTGAAGAGTAGGGTGTTCTGGTTCGAGCGCCGAAATGCATAGGAGATCCGATTCCGTCCAGGTGGTTCCTATGTTGGCCAGCTCGTCTGCGACTTGGTTTGCCTGCCTTCGTACATGGGAGGGGATGATCGCCTGTGTTGGAGTTAGTAAACTGGTGAGCTGTTGAAGACCATGGGAGAGCCTCCAGCTGGGTGTGACTTTGTCTAAATTTKCTCCATTCATGAGGCGMTGTAGCAGGTTGATTATGATCTGGGAGTCTCCTTCCACCACTAGATTATGAAATCCCTGTTCCTTGGCAATGTGCAGACCTCGAATCATTCCCCAGAGCTCAGCTGCGTTGTTCRTTGAGAAGCCCAAATAACCTGCGGCTATTAAGAGAATGTGACCCTGGTGGTCCCGAAAAACCACGCCATAGCCTGCCGCTCCGGGGTTGCCTTTCGAGGCGCCATCGAAATTGAGTTTGATGAAAGGGGAGGGTGGGGGACTCCAAGAAGAAGGGCTTGGGACGTGAAGTAGGGAAGGAGAGGGGATGGAAGGGGGGGGGATATATTTTTGCCATTTTGGTTGTTATTTGATTTTTTATTTGATTTTTTATTATATGTATTTTAAAAAAAAAATTAAATTTGATTTTTTTATCATTAAAAATATGTTTTAAAAATAAAAAATAAAAGAAGATTGTGGATGTGTTTTTTTTTTTTTAAATTAGTTTTTTAAAGATTTTAAATGTATAGGTTTGTGTGTTAAATGTATATTTTTTCTCATGGTTGTGGAAGGTAATTTAAAAAAAAAAAGGTGTTATTGATAGCATTAATTTTCGATTCAAGGGTTTATTTTAACTTTTTGTTAGTAACATTATGAAGTCTTAAGGTCATGTTTGTAAAATTGTGTACTTTTAACCCCGTCTAAAAAATGGGGGCTACTAGTAGCACTATGTTTTGATTCAGAGGTTCATTTTAGTGTTTTCAAGAAAAAAAATTTAGATTTTTAGCATTAGGGTTCTTATTTTGAGGTCATAATTCTCATCAAGATGATAACTATGATTTTTTCCTTTTATTGTTTCTAGAGCTATTTGGATTGCAAGAAACATTGCTTTTCCAAAATAAGGAGGTTACTCCCTTTTAGCTTCAACATCAAGTCAACTTCTTATATAATGGAATTAAGTCTTATTTAAAGGATAATAATATAGGTGGATACACATGGTCAGCCCCTTTGGAAATGGTCCTACACCTTGGTAGTTCTATAACAATTTTGTAGGTCTTGAACATTCAATGTATTTTTAGGAAACTTCCCATGTGTTTTTGGTAGTTGACATGGCCTTAACATCTTTGATTGTGAAGATTGTCCCAAACATATAGCTCATAATAAGTTTTTTCATACTCCGAGAAACAACCCAAATGAATATTGTATGCAAAAGTTATTGTCCTAAAAAGTTGATGTATTAACTAGCCTATTTACTAATTAGAAGAATTTTGAGGTTAAAAATGGTCTCAAAACATCAAATATTTTGTTAAAATCAATTTTATAAGAACCAATCACATTTTAGAGGATGACATCATCCATTATAATTAAACTAGCATTGCTTGAATTAATTATGTTTATTTGTTACATTTTAAATGGTGAATGACAACCCACAATTAACTATATTAGTGTTGTAAACAAAATATTCATAATGAGAAAAATACTCATAAATTACTTTTGAGTATAATATAAATGTGATTGTAAAGTAAAGTGTTTTTAAAGTAAAATACTTTTGAACATATATAAAGTAAAATACTAATTCAAATTTAAAAGAATGAATACTTGAGTTTTCATATATTATTCAAACTCTATTTTATAAATAAAATAAATAAATTCATAATTTTTTACATAAGTACTTATTCAAACTAATATAATATAACATGGTTTAGAAAATGTATATGTTTTGAAAGTCAAACTAATATATGATTTAAAATCAACTTTACAAGAATCAATCATAATTTAGAGGATATTATCATTTCTTATGATAGAGCTAACATTGTTTGAGTTAAAAATGCTTATTTGTTACATTTTAAATAGTGAATAATGACTTATACTTAACCATGCTAGTGTTGTAATAAAGTATTTATAATGAGAAAAATACTCATAAATTATTTTTTATTATAATATAAATATGCATGTAAACTGAAATACTTTTGAATATATAAAAAGAAAAATATTAATTCAAAATTCAAAAAAAATGAATACATAGATTTTCATATATTATTCACACTTTATATTCCAAATTAAATAAATAAATTTGTAATTCATTACATAGGTGTGTATTCAAACTAACATAATGTAGTATAATTTATAACATAAATATGTTTTGAAAGTCAAAGTAATATACATGGGACACATGGGAACTGAATATATGTCAGAACTACATATCCATATATCGACTTAACTAATAAATGGATATGTGGAAAACACATATTCATATATCAGCGTAACTAATATATGAATAAGCGTAACTAATATATGAATAAGTGAGACCTTCCGGTTTTAGGAGACTCGAGTGTAATTGTAAACTGGATAAATCTCCATTGCAATCTACGCTCCATTCACATTGAAGGCTGGAAACTGAAAACCAGGGAGCTCTACAACTCTTTCTCCGACATAAATGTCCATCACATTTCCAGAACTCATAACGCAGATGCTGATGCTCTTTCAAAGCGTGCCCTGGGCGAACCGACAGGAAAGCTCTCGATTTTCCATTGCGATAATGGGAAGGAGAGTTTTATCACCTCTTTCAACATTTTTTGACTGTCATCGACCTCCTTTTGCCAGATTATGGACTGATATTTAAATGCTTTCTCTGCTGATCGGTAAATCTCTCAAAGAGTTCTCGCTCATGTATGTCTCAAGCTGTTTTTTTGCGAATAGTTTTATATGTACAGAACTGCACTCCTCAAAAGGATCATTGTATGAAACAGATCCTCTCTGTTCATGGCTGTTTATGCCTCTTGGCAAGCTGCTGTCTATGTAAAAAAATTTATACGTTTTATAAATTTGAGAAAAATTTATTCCTGGAAAAAAAAAAGTGAGACATGTATTCATATATTAGTTTGACTTTGTAAATATAACTCATGTTATAAATCATGTATTCATTTTTTTAATTAGTTATATTTTATATTTCTCCAATTAAAAAAATGAATGTATAGTTCAAAACATGAATTATATTAAAAAATACTACATTATTATTTATTATATGATTATGAATATAAAAAAATACTTTGATTTCTAGTACATTAATAAAAGATTTTTTATTAAGTTTATTTATACACATAATTTCAATTGAATCTAAAGTAGTCGTCATATTATTATTTATTATATGAGTACTACTTTATGAGTAAAAGTAATTGATACACCAACAAATACTTTTATTTCTAGTCACATTAATTAGAATATTTTTTATTAATTTTATTTCTACACATATTTTCAATTGAACTTAACTATAGTTACATAGATTGTAGTGCAAGATGTGAGTTGTAAATATACTTTCCCATATAATTACTAACTCATAATATTTTATTACATCTTTTAGGAGGCCCATTTTAGACTTCAAAATTCCCCTAATTTGCGACCTATATTTCCCTAATTGATGACCTATATTATTTTTTGTCACCTCATATCTTAGGGTTAGGGTTTTGGATAATAAGGTTTTTGTCTTTTAGGGTTTTATAATTTATCAATCAAAATGAAAACTCTAGCCCAAAAAGCTCAAAAATAAAAACTCTAGCCTAAAAATCCATATTTTTGTGTCAAAACTCCAAAATCAACTCGTGAATCGCAAAAATGTGCTACCAGTATCACCCTCTTTTGAGGGGGGTTAAAAATACACCTTCTTTGAAACCATAACCTTCACAACCATTACCACTATAAACAAAAAGTTGTAATTTTGACCCTAAAAAAGAACTAATAACACCACCTATCAAGTCAGGGGATGATTTTAAGGTTTTTGTTGGCAACAATATTGGTTGTCAAGCCATGGTGATCTATAAATTGTTGTGGATATTCCACTAGAATAGTTCGTCACAACAAATTTGATAAATAAAACTAAAATCTACACTATGAAGGTTAAATTCCTTTAGATTCCAGAATCTTTAGTTATTGATTTTTTGCTAATGCATGAAATAGATAAAATGCAGAAAATAAAGAACAATAAAATACAATCACACACCATCCACAAAATAACAAAAATATTTTTTTTGGGAAACCCTTACAGGAGAAGATCGAGCTAAAAGGTGAAGTTGTTCTGCTCTCTTTTCTTTGGTATGAAAATAATGCAAGTACAAATAAGAAGACACTCTCTATAGAGTTACCCGAGACCTGTGGCATGTCAGGATGCTACAAAACATTAATCCCCTCTATTATTCTCTCTATTTTTTCCACTCCTAGTTGTTATGCTTTATTATGGAGAAAAATACAATAACATAGAATCAAACCCCTTCTCCTCCTAACATCCTGGTATTTAACATAGCCTCATAGTCGTATATGGTTAGGGAATTGACTTCCTCAACCCTCAATTAGTGATCGAGTTTGGAAATTCTGGAATGCTCTTAGAAAATCCACTACGTGGCTATCCCCATACGTTTAATTAATGGAGTCTAACGTGGCATCCACTCGCACTATGGTGACCAATAAAATAGGTCAACTTGCGAGAGGCATAACTTTCGCATACAAACTCTGATTGAGGATATTTTTGCAATAATAGAAATGTCTCAGTGTGTATAATATTGACGATAGACATAAGGTAAGGTTTGTACCATAAAAATGTGTCATTTGATGCCTCAAAGTGGATTTGGAATATTTTAGATGGTTTTTTGGACCCAAATTTCCAAATTTGGGCGAGTCACTGAAATGACTCTACAAGTTTATTCCTCCATTTTTTTCACCCACAAAGATTAGAGATAGATGCAAAATAATATAATGATCCAATCTAGATAATACCTCCCCATTTAGGAGGATTTTGGTCCTTAAAATATTTAGTAAATGAGGTGAGACAATTTTTCCTCTACCTTCTCCTTGGAGTACCATTTTTCTTTGCTTGGAAGTTGTCATTTCAACCTAATCCTCCAAAGGTCATGCTACCCCTATCTTGTAGTTATAAACCTCTTCTAAAAAACTATGTTCTATGCCAACTCTTCCTAAGAATATGGTGCTAAGTCCCCTATGGAAGGTAGAACTTTCTCCTCCTCCTGATCCAACATGGAGGGCTCATAGAGTTTGAGATTCTCCACATTCACTAGTGAGTAAATATACATGTATGGGGGTAGACTAAGTCTTTAGGAATTATCTCCCAGATTTTCCAATACCTCAAGAGGAACATATTGCAGAGCCTTGATATTATTACCATGACCCTATAGTCTTTCATTATTCAGTTGTAACCATACTATGTTTCCCAGTCTAAATGCTCTCTCTATTCTATGCTGGTCATGTTTAGCCTTGTACTTTTCTTGTGACTTATTCAACGTCTCTTTTACTTGAAAATGGATCTACTTGATATTCTCAACAATTATTTTTACTTTTAATGCATCTACTATTGTAACGTCCCCATTTTTGGGTTTCGTTGTTTTGTTGTTGGAGATGAATTTTGAGGCTTGTGTCAGCCTAGACATAAGGGTGAGGTTATGTTATCGATAAGATCAAAGGATTTAGAGGAGTTATATGAGTCCCAACCTAGTCCATTTATCATATTTTATCATTGGTATCACTTCCACATAGTTTGTTCTTGGTTATGTGGCATTCTGACGATTCCCGTAATTTGGGGGTATTATTAAGCATAAAATAATTAAATGCATTAAAGGTGTTATTTGGATCATATTATTTGAGGGGACACCTTAGTGTAATAGGTTGTTGGAACTAGGATGAAAAGATATAAAGATTGTGATGATGAGGAGGACTTTTGATGTCCAAAAATGTCCTAAAATCCAATTAATCACTTTTAGGCATTAAAAAAGGGTTAAAAGGGTTAAAAGTGACTTTATTATTTAAGTGAAAAAATAAAAGGGGAATAAGAGTCATGTTGGATTAATTCAAAGAGGAAAGATATAGATGGGAAAAAGGGGCATCTAAAAACTATTAAAAGAGGAGTAGCACTCCACTTTCCTCATTATGTTTTGGATTGATTTCTTATTGAAGTGCTCTTGTGAGCCAAGGTTTTCATTAGGGTTTTGGAAAAACCCTTCCATTGTGGTTTGGTTTCGGTGGTGCAAGATCCACCCTAGCTAAACAAAGAGGAGGATCCATCTGAGATCTTCATGGGATCTTCATCTTATGGTTTATCTTCAGTTTAGAGGTGCATCGACTTGCTTATGAGGTTTGTAGGGATTTCTCGAGGTGGACGAATTCATCTATTGTAGGCCCTAAGGGTTTAGAGGATCCATGAGGGTTTTGTGAGGGATCAATATCCCTTAGAGGGACAGCTGGGGGCATTTTGAGGGGTTGATCCATCCTTTTACAGGTCCTTGAGGAGTTTGTAAGGGTTTCTACATAGCTGTGAGGGTTTGGAGGAGGGCCACGAGCCCTATTCTTGGTATTGGAAGGATCACTTTTCCTTTGAGGAGGTCGATATTGATTTGGAAAGGGAAATGTGAGGCTTGGAGGGTCCTTGAGGGCAGGACGAAATCGTCTTTGAGGCTAGATGCGAGTCTTTTTGCAATGTGGAGGAGGATGAGTTATCCCTTGAGGTGGTTGTGGCATCTTCGAGGTTTTTGGATGGAGTTTGGTTGTGTTTTTCCTTGATTATATTGCAGCTACCAGAACAACCATTAGAGACTTGTTATTGTTGTGGGTTCCATTCATAATAAATATTTACCCATATTGTCTCAATTTTCATGTGTACTTGGATTGCATATAATGTGTTTGAAGAAAGTCTTTAGTAGGGTGTATGCAAACTATTTGTAGAAAGTTGTCAACCAAATTATAACATGAAGACATATGTAATGAAAACTGTTTGAAAAAAGCACACAACCAGAAAAAATATAATAACACCAAAGATCATAATATCCCAACCTAACACACTTGGAGATATTACAGTGGTCTAAGAGCTGGAGATCTTTCCAGCCCGAGGGGAAGCATTGATACCAAGGCCAAGTTGGTTAGTAGTTGCATTTTTACTGTTGTTGGGGTTGAGTTTTGATCTAGTGGACCTTGAATCATTGCTTGTTGTGGGTTGTTTTCATTTCTAATTGGAGGGCCGAGTTAAAGGATGATACATTCCAATGAAAGTGGGGTAAAGTCAGCTGAAAGTGGTGAGGTTGAGTTGTGGATTGAGGGATTTATATGTTGTTGTATGGAAAAAAATTAATCACCTATGGGGGGAATGTAATAACCGTGGGTTGTTGAGGGTTTTATATGTTTTTGTTTGGACAATATTTAATCACCTACATGATATTAATACACATAAAAACCACATTCCACTAGGAAAATGCTTGCACATGAACTTTCTGACAAAAACCATGAAACGACAGTAAACTAAAAAAATATCCAACTTAGTAAAGAGGTGAAAAAATCAACATTTCATTCCATGGATAAGGGGATGAAAACAAATCAGGAATACATGGGTGAAACTTGGAAAAATATTCAAGGAACTCAGAGGAATCTAACTACACTAGGAGAGAAAATGAAGAAGTTAACGGTTCTTTCTTCTAGGCATGTTGAAGATAAAGATGACCAAACAATAGCCCGTATTAAACCATTTGAGTTGTCTAATATGAATGAAGGCACCAACACAGGGGATGGAGATAGTAGCTATAATAAAGATTCCCAATCAACAAGTGTTAAGGCTTCAACATATTTTCCTATTTATGATGATGTGGGTGTGCTAGCACCTAACTATGATGTGGATTCATCACCTTATCCTATTTATGACATGTATGATGATGTAGGTATGATTGTACCAGAATATGACAAAGGTTGGGGGATATGCGTGAAGGATGACAACAATCGGGATGATTTGGTGGATGAGAATAGATCATAAATATTGTATGAGGATGATAGTCCACACAGTCTAACCATTGCACAGTATCATCTAGTGAGTCAGTTGGTCCCTTGTGTGATATCCCATGTCATGTTGATGAAATAACATTGCATTATTCAGAAGACCAATTGTTGGTAATGTAGGAGAA
The DNA here is from genome assembly GCA_032191745.1 of Picea mariana. Lineage (NCBI taxonomy): Eukaryota > Viridiplantae > Streptophyta > Pinopsida > Pinales > Pinaceae > Picea > Picea mariana. The sequence goes on along the minus strand of JASDQU010685841.1, from coordinate 50,222 downwards.
AATTGTACAAGTGTTGATGAGGGAAGATGGTGCTCATAAGTTCATTGAGGATGTTAATTGGAAAGCCTAGATCGAGGAGAGGCAACAAGGAGTTGTAGGTGGAGTCACTAGTGCTCAATTGCGCATAATCTAAAAATCACTACAGAAGATGAAATATGATTACTTGTAGTTGTTCATGGATAGGGGCCTTGCTCTGAAGTTGGTTGAAGACAAGGAAAGGGAGGTTGAGGAGATTTTTTACCAGCTAAGTTTGACAACAACATAGATTTCATCATATTTGGTAGCTGTGACACATGAGGGCATGAGTGACACCCATGATTTGAGGGAGGAGCTTCTTGTGACGATCCCACATGAGGAGCATTCAGAGTTGTAGGTTCTTGAGGAGAGATATGAAGCATAGTGTTTTGAATATGCTCCCAATTTGGACTATGGGGATCATGACTCGTTTCTTTTAGAGAGTCCACTAAAGGCTCAAGGGTTAGCTACATAGGAGGTAGTTGAGCACATTCTTTGTGGATCGACCCACAATGAATTATATACATCCATGGATTGGGTGGACAAGTATATGATAGACACAGGCACAGGTTTAGGCATCAACAAAGTGATGGATATAGTAGCACCTATAGGACATAAGATGATATAGGATGATTCAATGATAGCCAACAATATACAGGTGTATTCATTAGCACACAATAGTGTACATTGGAGTTCTGGGGTTTTCCTGACAAAGAGACCTCTTGACGGAGTCCTTGAGCATACCTTGATTTGAGGTTTCCGAAGATCAGTGAGTGGATGGGTGAACCTCAGAGAGAAGCATATCCCTTGATGACCGATATTCATCTGGGATATCATCAAATGAGGGTCAGGGAGAAGGATAGTCATGGCTCTACTTCTATACTTCATTATGATTTCTTGGTCATGCCATTGGGGTTGACCAATACACTAGTCACTTTCCAGTCTAGCAGGTAGTGGCAGAGTATTTTATTATTATTATTTGATTCCCTCATCATATGTAGTAGGACATGGGAGGTTCACCCGAGTCTATTGGGTGAGATAGGTGATATTATGGCCATGAAAGAGTTCTTTCATTTAGACTGGGTGATCAGTACGTAGGATGCACATGAGGAGATCCAGGATCTATTGGATCAATTCACTAAGGGTTAAACAACAGTCATTGGGACTTGTGACCTTCCAATTTGGTGGTGGGATCCTAGCATTCATCGGAATAATGGATTGATTCATATGAGGATGGTGCCCGATAGAGTTGAGGTAGTGATTGGTCCGCGTCATTGTGGGGATGTTGTGAGAGGAGTTATAGAGATATTTTCTATATGATGAGAAGGATTTTCTCTCATGATACCCAAGATCGAGTAAAGACATGTACTGGCAGGTTCTGAATTCACTAAGATTCCTTGGATGAGTATGATTCATGATAGTGTGTACCTAGGGACTGTAGTGTTTCCGAATTTTACTCTTGGGATGCATATGATTGGTTTCTTGATGGAGTGGTCTTCTCAGGAGTTGATCGGGTTTACACAACTCATGATTTTGTAGCTTACCAGGGGAATTCAAGTGGATTCTTGTGTTAGCACCTTGCTATTCAGTGCTATGAGTAGAGAGTGTTTCACATCATCCAAGCATGCTTGAGAGAGGTTTGCATGGAGGGTCTTCATGGATGATGTAGTGGGAGTGTACGACTTGTTAGTAGATTAGGTGAAAGCACACTCATTCCATAGGATTGATGCATTCTTTGGTCATTTCTAGGAGAGAGTGGGAGAGCATGTTGACATATTGCATCACATATTTACCGAGGATACAATGGGTATATTGTATGTATGCAATGATTGACTGGTTCACACACTTCTTGGTTATTTCTTTAGAGCATGGGGACACACAGGTGATAGATCTATCTAGTGGAGATATGTTTAGAGTCAAAGAACAACCCACAGTCATTGCCAGTGATTGGGGAAATATTCCTTTTATGGTATTCAATATTGATTATGACAGTGGATTTGCAAGTTGTGACTTCACCTAAATGCCTATGCAGGATACTATTCATGGTAGTAGGTTCATTCCTTACAGGTATTTCAACTTGGAGTTCCAATAGATGAGGATGCAGACTGGGAATGATGGTCAAATGATTATGATTAGAGTGGCACCATGTCAACATGGTGGTTCCTTTATGAGATTAGCATGGGACCCTAGGATTTCAATATTAGACAGTTTAACAACTGAAACAAAGGAAAGAGCCAGTTTTTTATTTCATGACATTGGTTCCCTAGTAGAGCAGTTCTTTGAAGGGTTGATCGAGTTGTTGCAGTATCGATTTGTTCTACTTATCAATAGTATTTAGGAGGCCTATTATGTTAGTATCTTTCTGAACCACGCATTGAGCGAAGGATGCTTCACATCTTCCAAGTTGGTTTGGGACCCTGGTATCATTTTCAGTTTTAGTCTGGTTCAGTCGATGGATCGTCAGGTTGTGATGGCATTACTTGAGGACAAGCAATATTTAGGAAGGGAGGATTGTAATCTCCCCATTTTTGGGTTCCCCTATTCTATAGTTGGAGATGACTTCCAAGGCTTGTGTCAGCCTAGACATAAGGGTGAGGTTATGTTATCGATAATCTCATAGGATTTAGAGGAGTTATATGAGGCCCATCCTAATCAATTTACCATCTTTCATCATTGGGATCACTTTTGCACAGTTTGTTCTTAGTTCCATGGAATTTCGATGATTCCCGTAATTTGGGGCTATTATTAAGCATAATCTAATTAAATGAACTAAAAGTATTATTTGGATCATATTATTTGAGGGGACACCTTAGTGTAATAGTTCATTGGAACTAGAACAAAAATATCTAAAGGTTGGGATGATGAGAAAAGGACTTACAACATCCAGAAATGTATTAAAAGCTGATTAATCACTTTCGGGTATTAAAAAAGGGTTAAAAGGGTTATAAAGTGAATTTTAATCTTTAAGTGAAAATTAAAAGGGGAATAAGGGTCATGTTGGATTAAGTCAAAGAGGAAATATCTAGATGGGAAAAAGGGGCATCAGAGAACGATAAAATGAGGGTTAGTGCTCCACTTTCCTCATTATGTTTTGGATTGATTTCTGATTGGAGTGCTCTTGTGAGCCAAGGTTTTCGTTGGGGTTTTGGAAAAGACCTTACATTGTGGTTTGGTTTTGGTGGCGCAATATCCACCCTAGCTAAACAAAGATGAGGATCCATCCAAGATCTTCATGGGAGCTTCATCTTGTGTTTTATCTTTAGTTTATAGGTGCAACAATTTTCTTAGGAGGTTCGTGGGGATTTCTTGAGGTGGAAATATTCATATATTGCAATTCATGAGGGTTTAGAGGAGCCATGAGGGTTTTGTGAGGGATATATAGCCTTTGGAGGGAAGTTGGGGGCATCTTGAGGGGATGATCCATCCTTTTGCATGGTTGTGAGGAGGCTGTGAGGGTTTTTACAGAAATGTGAGGGTTTGGAGGAGAGTCGTGAGCCCTATTCTCGACTTTGGAAGGCTCACTATGCCTTTGAGGAGGCCGATATTGATTTGGAGAGGGTAGTGTGAAGTTGGAGAGCCCTTTAGGGAGGGACAACATCATCTTTGAGGATATACGTGATCCTTTCTGAAGTGTGGAGGAGGACGAGTCATCACTCGAGGTGGCTATGGAATATTCCAGGTATTTGGCTTGAGTTCGGTTGTGTTTTTCCTTGATTGTATTGCAAATTCCATAGAAACCATTAGAGACTTATTATTTTTGTGGGTTCCATTCATAATAAATGTTTACCCATATTGTCTCACTATTTTATGTGTACTTGGATTGCATACAATGTGTTTGAAGAAAGTCTTTAGTAGGGTGTATGCAAACTATTTGTAGAAAGTTGTCAACCAAATTATAACATGAAGACATATGTAATGAAAATTGTTTGATAAAAGAAAACAATGAGAAACAACATAATAACACCAAATATCATAATATCCAAGCCTAGCGCACTTGGGGATATTACACCTGTGAGGTCCTCCGTCACTCCTCCTTGCTATCCATATACAACATCTAAGAGTGAACATGGAAAATATACAAAGAAAATTTCAAAAGGTGACTTACCTTTAGAAATGTCAATTGCTCGGTTATAAGAGTGTTGTACATATATTAGATTTTCATCCCAGGTTTTCATATGATTTTGATTGTAACCCCTCAAAAGTTTTGTCAAAGTCCCGTTGAATACTTTCATCTTCCCATCTATATGTAAATGGAATGTTATAGACCTCTTGAGCTTAGTGTCCATCTTCTCCCACAGTGTAGTCTAGAAGGAACTGAGAAATATAGTGTCCCTATTTGAGACGATGTTCCTTGGTATCCTAAATTTCACCTAGATGTGTTCAAAGAACAAGTTTGCTTCTTCCTATCCCTTGATGGTCTTTTTACAAGTCACGAGAATGCACATTTTACTGAACCTGTCAACTACCAAAAATATATATAGTCATGTCACTTCCTGGTTGGAAAACCTCCAAAAAAATCCATGGAAATACTTTACCAAGGTTGAGTGGGTATAAGTAGGGGATGGTATAGACCTTGCTTCTTGTTACTGAGCTTGCTAGTAAACCAAAGTATACATCCTCTAATATACTGTGCTACATCTTCTTTCATTTTGTGCTAGTACACATACCTTTGTAAGTTGGAAACTATCTTCCCAACACCAAAATGTACTAGAACCTTGGAGGTGTGAGCCTCTCTAATAAGATGAAATTGTTCACCTTTAGTGACATAGATCTTGTCGAGTTTGTAAAGTAAAACATTATGGAAATGATAGCAAGCCTTGTTGTCACCTTCTTCTATATGAATTTGGCCATATGACTGCTGAAACACACCCTTGAAGTCCTCATGTTCTATGTATGCCTCTTTGTATGCATCATGGGTAAAAGGCTTCATGTGCATCAAAGTTCCCAAAACTGTAGTCTTGGATGTGGGTGGTCATGAAAGCATGTATGCCAACTTGTTTGTGCTACCCTTCTTATAATTTATGACCAAATGAAACTACTGTAAGAAACCCATTCATTTGTAGTGTCTGGTTTGCTATAACTTACTTCGGGCTTGCAAATACTGGAGCAAATAATGATCTGTGTGGATGATGGTCTCTTTTCCCATCAGATAATACTTCCACTTTTTGACAGCTTGTACCAAGGCATAGATCACCTTGTCATAGATAGGGTAGTTGAGGACCATCCCATGAAATACTTTAGAATGATAACAGACATTCCTTCCTTTCTACATGAAGATTGCTCCCATGGCATACCCACTTGCATTTGTCTCCACTTCGAAGGGATTTTGTATGTTTGGTAGCACGAGCACTGGTGCTTAACTGATATTTATTTTTATCTCATTGAAATCCTTCTGTTGATTCTTCCCCCATTGGAAAATCTTACCATTCACTATTATGGCATGGAGTGGTGCAGTTACTGCTGAAAATGAAGGTATGAACTTTCACAAGTATTTTGTTGCCCCAAAAAAGAACCTAGCTTCAGTGAAATTTGTACGAACTAGCCATTTCATGATGGCCTCCATCTTCGTGGGATCTATCTCGATCTCTCATCCACTGATCACATACCCCGAATACACCAAAGACTAGAGAGAAAACTCGTATTTCTTGATATTGGCAAACAACTGGTGCTTCTTCAGGGTCTCTAACACCTGCATAAGATGTGATAATCATCGATCTTAGGTAGAGGGTACTAATTCTTTAGTGTAATCTTGTTCAATTCCCTACAATTGATACACATTCTCCGATTCCCATTCTTCTTGGGCACAATTATGATGGGTGACCCACAAGGTGAGGCACTTGGTCAAATCACACCCTACTCCAAAAACTGTTGCAACTACTTATTTACTTTGGTTTCTTCCAAAATGAACTGTCTATATAGCCCAATATTCAACAAGGCGGAGTCTGGAAATAATTTGATTTCATGCTCCATGTCCCTATTAGGTGGTGTCCCTTTAGGATCGCGAAACACTCCCCTGCATGCCTTTTGAAGCTCCTCCAATTCATGTTTCCTCTCCTTATTACACTCTTCTGGGAATGTATTTACCTTTAACAACTCTTCACCAGAATGATTTTCCCTTAGGAAAATTAAAACATATTTCTTACTAGAACTAATCAACTTCTTGGCTTGGTTAGCACTTACCAGTGAGATATTTGACTTGCCTTTATGCACATTTATGATGTAGGACTTCCCATCCTTGATTATTCAGTATTGGTTGTCTCTCTACATGTAGGGGATTCCAAACACTAATCCACATACATCAAGGGGTACTACATCCAATTCCACTTCATCAATAAAATCAACACTTATAGAAAATTTAATCTTACATTGTTTCATTACCTTGATCTATGCATCCTTGTTTAACCATACCAATGAATATTGGCTAGGATGATTGAGAACCTCCAATCATATATTTCCAACTAAATCCACTTCTATGAGATTATCCTATGAATTGGAGTCAAACAAAGTGTCTATATTGGTCTTCTTGGCCTGAATCTTGATGTGGAATAGTTTGGTCATCTCCTTCTCTTCCTGGTGATGAAGGCTACTCATATTCATCTCCTTTTGCATTGATGTGCATACAATATGATCATCCACATTTGAGCTACTTTCAACCTAATTTCTTGAATCTATGGATAGAAGATTCTTTTTCTTTTCTTCCTTCTTGCAGTTCTCCGGGTTCAATTCTGGATGTAGTTTCCAATGATTTTCCTCAATGTGACCTTCAATATTGCAATGGTTGCAATCGTTGCTAGGATCCTTGCACTGATGTGCAATGGCTTCCATTTTCTTATCCTTTTCCCCTTTCCACTTCCTCTTCCCCTCCTTGGAAGCTTCTTGTTCTCTTTTATGGTTGGAACCACTTGATTTCCTTTTCTTGTAGCCTATGTTTTCCAAATATTGTGCTTGTACACATGCCTCTTCCACTATCCTTGGCTTGAAAAACATCACTTTCTCTCACATATTACTATGTGGAGCTCCCAAATACTTGAGGAGTACATCTAGATTCTTGGGAGGGATATCCAACATGATGAAAATATTCTTGAACTTTGTGATGTACTCCTGTAGACTCTTCTTAATTCAGGATTAATTTAGAAAACTGCTAAAAATAGAAAAATATGCTAAAATAGCAAAAACTAGGCCCAAAACAATTTCGAGGCGCTGCCCAGAGTTGAAGGATGCATGTAACTAGGGGGGGCAAACCTGGCCCCCCTGGGAACCCCCATGAAAGCACCCAACACACATGACAAAAAGAGAGAAGAAAGTTGGGATCGTCAGATGCAGTTGTCGAATCTGACGTGCTCACACACACACACACATGAAAATAATATAACACATACCCGACATTCTCCCACTTGTTGTTTTCTTTGCATAAAAGGGTTCACAAGATTACATAGTCAATAATCCAAGGCAACAATGCCCATTTTTACTCTACACTGGAATAACTTCTTTGTGCTCAAATACTTTGTCAATGAATTTGCAACATTCTTCAAAGTGTCAACCTTTTCCAACAACACATTCTTTTCTTCAACCATGTCTCTCACAAATTGATACTGAACATCAATATGCTTTGTATTCTAATGATAAGCAGGGTTGTTTTCCAGGAAGATTTCACTCTGACTATCACAATCTAATCTCACTGCTTGTTGTACCAACCCAATACCTGAACACAATCTTTGTAACCATATTGCTTCCTTTCTTGCATGAGTGGCTGCCATGTATTCAACTTCTATAGTTAAGAGTGCAACTACAACCTGTCGTTTTCTCATCCAACTGATTGCTCCTCCAAATAGGTTAAACACATGCCCACATGTAGATCTTCTGCGATCCATATCTCCAACCCAGTCTGCATCAACAAACCCATGTATGTCCAACACTCTGTCCAATCCTGGTCTTCCTTGGTAGCAAAATCCATAACTAGTAGTGCCACGCAAATACCTGAAGGCCCTCTTTACTGTTGTCCAATGCTCCTTCCCTTGTTTTGACATATACCTGCTCAAAAATCCCACTTCATGTGCAATGTCTGGTCTAGTAAATACCATTGCATACATCAAACTGCCAACTTCATTGTCATACGAAACATGAGACATGTCCTCTTCTTCTTCCTATGTCTTGGGACACTGATCTCCAGATAACTTTACACCTATAGGAATAGGAACCTTGACCAGTTTGCTTCCATGCATATTAAACCTCTGTAATATTGTCTCAACATATTTTCTCTGATTCAACCAGAGTTTCTTGTTTGTAGGATCTCTTTTAATCTCCATTCCCAGAATGAAGTTAGCAGCACCAAGATCCTTCATGTCAAATTTGGAGGATAGCTACAATTTCACCTCCTTGATAAAATCCATGTTATTTCCTACCAACAACATGTCATCAACATACAACACTACATAAATGAAGTGATTACCAACCTACTTGGAATATACATAGTGATCATCCCTGCTTCTCACAAATCCCAATCCAAGTATGTATGTGTCAAAATTTTGGTACCACATCCAAGGTGATTTCTTCATACCATATAGTGGCTTATTTAGCTTACAGACCAACTCTTTCTTTCCCTTCACTACAAAACCTTTTGGCTGCTTCATGTATATTTCTTCTTCTAGATCCCCATGTAGGAATGTTTTCTTCACATCCATCTATTCCACTTCAATATCAAAGGAAGTAGTAATAGATAAGATAAATCTAATATAAGTTAACTTGGCTACAGGAGAAAAAATCTCACCAAAGTCAATTCCCTCTACTTGGGAATGACCTTTTTCTACTAACCGAGCTTTGTATTTCTCCACTTTTCCTTATGCATTAAACTTCTTCTTAAACAACCATTTGCTACCAACAAATTTTCTTCCAGCTGGAAACTCATCTAGATCCCATGCCTCATTCTTATACGAGGCTTCTATTTCTTCAACCATGGACTTCTTCTAGAGTTTACTATCCTTTGAATTCACTACTTCCCTAACAGTTTTGGGATCATCATCAGTAATAGATAAAGAAAAATTAAAATGAAAATGAGGTGGACTATACCTTTCTGGTTGCCTTCTTTCCCTCACTAATATCCTCAATACTGGGGTATGAGGTTCTTCTTCTTATTCTTCATCTTCTTCAGTTGATTCAAATTTTTCATCAGCCAACTCAAAATCTAGTTTCTCAGGTTCTTCTTGCCTTGGTAGGAATTCCTATTTGGGAACATCTTTCACCTCTCTAAAAACAACAACTCGACTGTAAATAGTCTTCTTAGTTTATGGATTCCAAAGCTTATAACCTTTCACACCATCTTTATAACGCATAAACATACACTTTTCAACTTTATTATCCATCTTACTCCTATTTTCCTTTGGAACATGTACATAAGCATCACAACCAAACACTCTGATATGTTCAAGAGAGGGTTTCTTACTAGTCTATACCTCATGTGGATTTTTATGATCCAAAGATGATGAGGGTGATCGATTGATCAGGTAACATGTTGTACCCACTGCCTCTGCCCAGAATTCCTGTCCTAACTCGGCACCACTAAGCATGCTGCTTGTTTTTTCCATCAGTGTCTTGTTCATCCTTTTTGCAACTCCATTCTGATGAGGTGTGTATGGAGTAGTCTTTTTCCTTGCTATACCACACTTCTTATAGAATTGTTCAAATTCATTTCCGTAGAATTATCCAGCATTATCTGTCCTCAATACCTTTATTTTCTTCTCTGTTTGATTTTCTACCAAAGCCTTAAACTCTTTAAATTTATCAAATACCTTATATTTATTTCTAAGAAAATAAATCCATGTGTTCCTTGAGAAATTATCTATGAATGAAACATAATACACAAATTTACCTAGTGAAGGAACACACACAGCTCCAAACACATCACTGTGTATCAACTGTAAGATCCCCTTTGCTCTTGTAGCATCAGATGGGAATCTTACTCGATTTTGTTTATCATATATGCAATGTTCATAGAAATAAAAATCTAAAGTGCAATTAGACATACCTTCAACCAATACTTTAACATGTAGTGTTTGAAGGCCCTTTTCTCCAATATGCCTCAGTCTTTGATGCCACAACACGGTCTTCTTTCCAGGGGCATTATTGGAATTTTATTCTTTATTTCTCTGCTTAGGGACAACAAAACTGTTACACCCATTAGTATAAGTGCTTCCCAACAACTTGTATAGAGTTCCACACTGAAATCCCCTCATCAACACCATTTCTCCTCATACCATATTGCAGGTTCCCTTTCCGAATACAGTATCCACACCTGCATCATCCTACTTGCTTATAGATATTAGACTCTTGGCTAGTTTTGGAATGTGCAGAACCCTAGGGAGAGTTCTAATCGTTCCATCTTTTAGTAACAAATTAACCGTTCCACGTCCCATGATTTTTGCTGTCGAGTCATCTCCTAGGAATACATCACCACCATCATATTTTTCATATTCACAGAACCACTCCCTCTGAGGAGTCATATGATATGATGCACCTAAGTCGATCAACCATACAGCATGGTCTGCATGTGTATCTGTAGATGCCAAGTAAACATCACCTCCTTCTTCAGTGGAGGGTTTCTCCTCTATGGAAGAGGTATTATCAAATCCCTTTGGTTTATCAACCTTCTTAGACTTGAAATGTTTCTTAGAATGCCTTGTTTTACCACACTTCTAGCATTTCCTCAAAAATTTTCTTGGAGACTTAGATATACATGTATATTTAGATCTCCCCTGCGAAGACTTACCAGGATTCTTGTCTTAGGTATGACCTCTTATAAATAAAGCATATGTGCTCTGACCATCCATGCTTTTCCACCTCATCTCTTTAGATAACAAGGATGAAACTACATCCTCATAATTCAATATAGATTGAGTGGTACTACAAGTTGCTACAACCAGATTATCCCAAGAGTCTGGAAAAGAACAAAAAAAATCAATACACTTATCTTCTTCTGCAATTGTACTATTAATAGAGATAAGTTGGCTTACCATAGTATTAAAGGAATTTATATGTTCTGTCACATAATCTCCATCTTCCATCCCAAGATGATACAACTTCTTTCGAAGAAACAACTTGTTTACCAGAGAATTTGATTGATACAAATTCCCTAACTTATCCCATAGTTCCTTGGCTATATATTCTCCTGAGACA
>JASDQU010685841.1:0-16895 GCA_032191745.1 Picea mariana | reverse complement strand
GGTACATGGCTGGTACATTTTGAAGTTTCATTGATATATCTTATGATGTATTATTGGAAGCATATGTTGGTTATCATGGTGCATGCATTTTGCATGTGTTTGGGCTACACATTGAGACATGTAGTTGGTGAGTTGAGTTGATAATCATGTTGTACATCATTGAGGAGTCATAGCTTGTTGATGCATGGTTGATATACTTGCTTGGTGAAAGTGATGATCCATGATGGTACACTCATAGATGGTATTGTTGATAGATGCACACGTTGGCATATTGGTAGATGCACATGGTTGGAATATTGGTAGGTGCACATGTTGGCATGTTGATAAAGGCATATGGTTGATACATTCCATGGATGATATCTTTTTGCATATGGTTGATGTACATGGGTGTTGTGCATTGTGGGAACATTTTGATACATGATGTACTTGGTTGATATATTGTTCATGATTCTTTATTTTTATTGTTGACATTCATGATGCATGGTATGGAACAAGTTTTATGCATGAACAGGTCCAAGGATCGTCATATGGTAGCATATTATTCATATTGCAGACAAGATAGGGGGAGACATACCCCTAGGGGGATTCATTCTTCTTCCCATGATTCTAGGAGGAGATATTTATCAGATGCATACCTATAAAAGATCCCTATATTTGAAGAAAGATCACAGAGGCATAATTCCAAGAGGAGCTATGGTCACAGGGGGAGTATGTTTGATGTATCTTCAACATTACATCAGAGTGATATCCCTAGTTCAAAAGGGGAGAGACTATTCAGAGGAATATCAAAGGCATTCAGACAAGGGGAGAAGCCCCAAGGAGAGTTCAAGTAGGGGGAGCAGCCCCAAGAGGAGAATGTCCCTTTGCCATTGATGTCAAAGGGGGAGAGATAATCACATTGATGTGATTGATGTCTATTGATGGGGAGAGATTGATGTGGAGAGATAGTCACATTGACTATTGATGTAGATCATGCCTTATCTACATGTTGACATCAATAATTGGTAACTGGTGTTGACATCAATGTTGGTATTTCCATCAATGCCAAAGGGGGAGATTGTTGGATCATGTTGTCATTGATGCCAATGGTTTGATTATTTGGGAGATTGTTGGATCATGTGTCTTTGATGCAAATGGTTTGATTGATTGATGTCAAGTAATTGATTGATTGATGATTGATGAAAAATGTATATGTATTTTCCTTGATGAGAATGATAGATGTCAAAGTGGAAACCAATTGATAAAGATGGATAATTGATATGATGCATAGATGAATATGGATCAATGAGTTGTCATTGATACATGATGATGCATAGTTTGTTTGATGAAAAGATGAGTCATTATTGTCTTATTAGGATTTATAAGGTGCACAAATGGATGAACTACAAAGTGGTCCCCTTATGGTGAAAGCCCTCATGGGAAGACGCTTTGTGGTTGAGTTGTGGTTGAGAGGACCCATGCTTGTATGTGGAATAATGAGATGAATATCAAAGAAATTGATGATGAAAATATCCTAGATGTATAGTGATTGTCATGCCATTTTTGGTGGTATGTGGAATGGCACATAACTCCTCACGGTTTGAGAGTTATGGCTCTACGAAGTTGAAGGACCCCCATATGAAGGCTTGAAGCCCCCAAGGTCAAAGAAGTCAAAGTGACCTAAAAGAAGAAATCACTATTTAAATAATAAAGAGAAGTGACAAAATCAAGAAATATTATTTAAATGATAAAATAAGGTGACAAAATTGAGAAGGAATATTTAAATGATAAATATTGGAGAACTTTCTATTTATGGAAAGTGGTTAACCCAAAAATAAGGAAAATGGGTCAAGTGTCCTAGAAATGGGTTAAGTAACCTAGAGGGTGAAAGTATAAATAAGATAGCTATGATCTCTTGTATGTCATCCTTTTTGTGGATCAATGGAGAGCTTCTTGTGAGAATATATTTTGGAGTATTGATGGAGAGCTTCTTATTGGTGTGGATCTCTTGAGCATGATTGAAGATATATTCTGAGGAAGAGAGTGAGAGGAGGATTTCATGGATGCATCAAAGTTTCGGCAATGTCAGAGATCTTGACAGAAAAAGTCTTGGAGCTTTAGAAACCCTAGTTTATGAGGTATACGCGGGATGTAATGGACCAAGGCACGTACACACGTGGGTTGTATGAGGATAGGGTGTGTACAGTGGATGGAATGATGAAGACTTGTGTTTGAGCTGGTGCCAAGCTATTGGATGATTAGGCAGGTTCCAGATATGCATTCTATGGGCTTGGATCTATCACTGAGACACTGGTATGGTTACATTATTGTCTTGATGGATACTATAGTTTGATGTGTTGTGAATGCTTAGGGCATTCTTGGTATGGCTTCTATGATGTTGTTCAGTTTGGATGATTTGGTTGATGGAGTGAGAAGTACTCTTTGGATTCAATGGTGACATGATTTCTATGGTATACTAGTTGTTTATATATGTTTGAGATAGCATTCATATTTATTTGTTGTGGAGCATGTGAAAGCTATTGGAGAGATTGGATATGTTGTGACTGGCTAGTGGTCAAATTGGACTGTCAAAGACAGAAGAGAATGATATATTGATTGCAGAGAATCTGAGTTGATCTTGAAGGACAAACCCTAACAGCTCAGAAGGTATACGAAGGTTGTTGTATACACTGGTTGCATGCATACGCGGGTTGTAGTGAGCCAGAGCATGTGCACGCGCTCTCTGCACTATTGACAGGTCGTACACCTATTGACAGATTGATATCTGTTGAGGATTGTTGCCTCATCTCAGTTGGTGCTGAGGGTGTAAGTTGAGTCTTGCATTATAGAGATAATGCTCTTGTAGATTTGTACTCTATTCAATTGTTGCTAATAAACCCCCAGATTGTTGTCCATAATAAAAGGAAAAAATGTGCATACATCTTGTGTTCTTTGTGTTCCTTGTGGAGATGAATTATTGATGATATGTGTTGTTGATATATGTTCACATCTAACTAGTTATAAATGACAGCAATGGGTAATGAATAAAAGTTGAATGCTAACTAATGAGTTTTGTGTAAAAGGGAAGTTTTGGGAAAAAGATCCCCACACTCATTCACCCCCCACTCTAAGTGTGGTAGGTGTGTCCAACAACAGAAATGTACCAAGGATCTATGCATCCCTAGACAACAAGCAAGCAGAGTATCAACCACATATGATTAAAGTGGAAGGTATGATCAACAACCAAACCATTGCTATTTTAATTGATTCAGGAGCTAGTCATAGTTATATAGATCCTAAGATGGTGGAAAGTTTACATTTTCCAAGAAGCAAGCATGGAAAATATTGGTTGGTGCAGCTGGTTGCCGGAGCCAAAATAAAAGTTAATGAGATGGTTAAGTCGTGTCTTATGGACATGAATGGATTGAACACCAGGGCAGATTTGAACATCTTGCCTTTAGGTTCGTATGAATGTCTAATTGGGATGGATTGGTTGGATCAACATCATTCTATCCTAGACTGTCGTAACAAGGCATTCACTTGCTTGTATGAGGAAGGGAACCTAAGGAGAGTGTAGGGAATTCCCAAGGCAGTAACCATTAGAGAAATTTCAGCATTGCAGCTGAAGAAATGTTACAGAAAAGGGTGTCAAATATTTGCAGCTCATATGGAAGAGACACCTAAAGATAAGGTGCCAAATTTGGAAGATCATGCAGTCCTAGAATATTTTAGAGATGTGTTCAAGGAGGTACCGGGACTACCCCCAAAGAGAGATATTGATTTCTCTATAAATTTAATGCCTGGAGAAGCCCCAGTGTCAAAGACTCCTTACAGAATGAGTACACCAGAGTTGAAGGAGTTGCAAATGCATCTTGAAGAAATTCTGAAGAAGGGGTATATATGCCCAAGTGTGTCACCTTGGGGTGCCCCAGTCTTTTTCATGAAGATGAAAGATGGGACATTAAGATTGTGCATTGATTTCAGACAGTTGAATAAAGTGACTGTAAAGAACAAGTATCCAGAATACAAGCTAGATAATGATGAAATTCTCATGTACATGGGAATAATTTATGCACCAAATTTCAAGGAATTGAAAAATATGATATTGAGGGAAATGCATAATGTACCTTATGTTGGGCACCCAGGATATGAGAAATCTATTGCAGTTGTCAAGAGCCAATATTATTGGCCAAGCATGAAGAAAGAAGTTGTTGATTTTATTGCCAAATGTTTGGAATGTCAAAAGTTAAAAATTGAGCATAGATACGTAGTTGGTTTGCTAAAACCATTACCCATTCCTGAGTTGAAATGGGAAGTTGTAACAATGGATTTCATCACCAATCTTCCCAGAACAATCAAGCAACATGATTCTATCATGGTAGTGGTTTATAAGCTTACTAAAGATGCCCATTTTATTCAATTTAAGCTCACTCACAAGGAAGCCAACATTGTTGATGTTTATATGAGAGAAATTGCTCAATTACATGGCATACCCAAGACAATTGTGCCTGACAGAGATCCAAAAATTACCTCAAATTTTTGGAAGGGATTATTTAATGAATTTGGGACAAATTTGAATTTTAGCACAGCTTATCATCCAGAATCAGATGGAAAAATAGAGAGGGTGAATCAAGTGATTGAGGATATGTTGAGGATGTATGTGATGGATAAGGCACCAAAATGGGAAGACAAGCTACACTTAGTAGAGTTTTCTTATAACAATGGGTACCAAACATCTCTAAATATGAGCCCATTTGAGGCACTTTATTGCAGAAAATGCAACACATCAGTAAGTTGGGATAACCTAACAGATAGAGAAGTGGTTGGGCCATATTTACTCAGGGAAACGGAGGAGCAAATGTTGAAAATAAAACAAAATTTAAAGGTTGCCCAAGACAGGAAGAAAATATATGCTGATAAAGGCAGAACTCACAGGGAATTTAAAGTTCGGGACCACGTATTCTTGAAAGTGAAGGCCAACAAAAGTTCCCTGAAGTTGGGAAATTGTTCCAAGTTGGCAGCTCTCTATTGTGGGCCATTTGAAATCCTAGAGAGGATTAGTCCAGTGGATTATATGATCGCATTGTCTGCATCTATGTCTGTTCATTATGTATTCCATGTATCATTTCTCAAGAAATATATGCCTGATGTTAATCATGTTATTGATTGGAATGTGATTCAGGTGGAGCAAGAAGGCACTTTCCAAGTGCAACCGGTATGCATTCTAGACAAGAAAATCAAACAGCTCCAGAATCGAGCCACAGGGATTGTAAAGGTCCAGTGGACCTGGTACGATCTTGAGGACGCTACTTGGAAGCATGAGGATGAAATGCGAGTAGAATACCCGCATCTTTTTGAGGATTTTTGAAATTTTTGTTGTATATGTGTACATAATGTACTGAGGACAGTGCATAAATAAGGGGAGGGGATTATCATATCCCTAGGCCGAACCCAATTGTAAATGTAAATATAGATGTACGTAAGTTGGTGAGTTGTTTAACATCATTTGTGTATGCACCTTCCATGGTATAGTGCGTGCATGTACTATGTAGTAAAAGGATGAAGTGTGCACATTCTAGGATATCGCACGCAGCAACTTAAGTTCATGCAATCTTGAGGCCAAAGAGCCTTTGGGTATATGTTGTGTTTTATAGGCTGGTGAGCCAGTTTTGTGATGATTAGGCCAAAGAAACTAGATGTTAAAGGCCAGTGAGCATGTTTTTGTATATGTCTCATCATTAATATAAAATACATCGTTGTGTGTAAACCGACCACGATAAAAGAGTATGGGGGACTAAACTCCACTATTTAGGGAAAGGGAGGGGATAAAAGTTAAGAAAAAGGGCTAAGCTAGGGAGCTTAAGCCAAAAAGGAATATTATATTAATATTCTTTAAAAGATAAAGTATGGATAATTATTTTATCCTAAGTTCCAAAGTTGGGGACAAGTGGGCCAAAGTAGCTCCCAACATGACAAGTGTCAAGTTGGGAACATGCATACATATTGTTGGGACTTAGTTCATTTTCGAAGATTGCTTCCATCATTCATCCATTCCATGGGAATTCACTCACTCAGCCAATTGTACTATGTACCTTCATCATTGTACTTGGACCTGTATCCATATTGATACCTGTTTGTGTAGCTGGTTAGCCTGGGAGTTGGACTGAAGAAGCAGGTTGTCAAGCCCGTGGAAGATTGAAGAGGCAAGTTGTTAGGCCTGTGGGAAATTTCTCTCTGGGTTAGAAAATTGTTGGTAATTGATTTCCTGAAGGTGTTAAACTGCAACTACAAGGCTCTGAGACTTCATGTCCTGCCTATTACTGAAGCCCGAAAAGGAAGTGGGGTAACTGAAGGACTATTGAGCAGAGAAGGGGCACACTTCCTGTGGTGGGACAGGCATGTGGGGAATGAGGGACTGTAGGATGTTGTAATATTCCAGATATAAAAAGTATGCAGAACAAAAATAAAATGCTAGAAATGGTAGATGAACAACAATATAACCAGAACAACACCATAATAATACGAAAATGATAATAGAATAACACCAGAAAGAGCACTTCGATTACTAAGAGCAATGTTCACTTGCCTCTTCGAGGGAGCAACTTCCATTCGAGCAAATATCTATTATAATAATATCCAAGACAACAATTTGCATACCCTCGACTCCTATTTATACTAAATATGTTTATCAAAAGAACCATCTAGAGGAAGATCCTTCTAGAAGCATAAGCTTCTATTAGGTCTTCTTACATTCGACTTATTCTTCCTTATTTCTAGGCCTTATTAATATTTACCTTTATTACATCGGAATATATTATTCTACCTACGTGAGGGGTTAGTTCCCTAACATTTCCTCCCCCTTAAAAATAGCCTTTTCCTGAAGGCTTGAGATGTGGAAATTGTTGCAGAATGGTAGCTGGTTCCCAAGTGGCATCTATTGGCGTTGTATATTTCCACTGGAATAACACTTCCTTGATGGTTTGTTGATGCAGGTGACGCTCACGCTGGTCCAAAACTACTTTTGGATGTATCCAAATGGAGCCTTCTTCATCCAACTCGGGAAGGTTGGTCTGAGTTTGGAACTTAGTTCCAATCACCTTCTTTAAGAAGGAAACATGAAAAATAGGATGTAGCTTATATTGACTGGGAAAAGCTAACTGATAGGCCACCTATCCCACATGCTTGAGAACAGTATAAGGACCATAAAATTTGGGCGCCAATTTCTAACAATGGTCAGCCTTGAGGGAATTTTTCTTGTAAGGTTGTAGTCGAAGAAACACTTGATCCCCTTCTGCAAATTGGCGCTCAGAGCGACCTTGATCTGCTTGTTGCTTCATGTGATTCTGGGCCATGACCAAATTCTCTTTGAGGGTACAAAGAATAGACTCTTGAACTGTAAGTGTTTGGTCAACTGCCTGGACCTTCGAAATACCCAGTAAATATCAGAGAACTGAAGGTGGCATTTGTCCATATACTGCTTCAAAAGGAGTCATGTGGGTAGTTGTATGGTATGAAGTGTTGTACCACCATTCAGCCAGTGGTAACTATTGAGCCCACCGATTTTTTTTTTCTGATGCAAAACAACTCAAATATGTTTCCAAACACTTGTTGACAACTTCAGTTTGACCACCAGTCTAGGGATGATAAGTTGTGTTGAGATGCAATTGGGTGCCTTGTAGCTTGAACATTTCTTGCCAAAAATTGTTTGTGAAAGTTGGGTCGCAATCAAAAACAATATAATGTGGCATTCCATGAAGATTGAAGACCTGATCCATGAAAATTTGATCCATAGTGGTTGTTGTAAATGGGTATTGAAAAGAACAGAAATGAGCATACTTGGAAAGGAGATCAACGACTACCATGATGACTGATTTATTTCCTGATTTAGGTAATTATACAATAAAATCCATAAATATTTCCCACCAAATAGCAGGTGGAATCAAAACAAGTTGTAGTGTGCCAGGAGATTTGACTGCTTCACCCTTGTTGCATTGGCACACATCACATTCAACCACAAAATTATGAACGTCATGTTTCATACCATCCTAGAAAAAAGAACGTTTGACCCTGTCATAGGTTTTGGTAAACCCTGAGTGCCCACTGTGGGTGTAGCATGAAGCTCAGAAAGTACGTGGATTTAAGTTTTGATTGTTTACTTAAATACAAACAGCCTTTGTGTAAAAGATCATCATGGAGCTAAGAGTACCCTGGGGAAACTGGAGAATTGTTCTGCAATTGTTGTATCAGATGCGAACTTTTTGGATCATGTAGCCATTCCTAGCGAACGACTTGGAGCCAATCTAGTACAATGAAGGAGAGAGAAAAAATGGACCCTTCATCTTCATATTTTCGGAAAATTGCATCTGCAACCACATTGACTTTTCCTTTCTTGTAAATAATCTCATAATCATATCCAAATATCTTAGTCACCCATTTGTGTTTCTCTGGGGAGGAGATGCGTTGTTCCAAAAAATAATTGAGTCTTTGATGATCTATCTTAATTTGGAAGTGTTTCCCCAATAGATAAGGGTGCCAAAGAGCAACAGCTTGTAGAATAGACAAAATTTCCTTTTCATAGATTTATGTTCCCAAATTTCTTTCAGAAAAATGTCTGCTGGTAAAGGCCAAAGGCCGACCCTCTTGCATAAGGACAGTGACAATTCCTTTCCCTGAACCATCACATTCCAGGACAAATGTCTTTGTGAAATCAGGAAGTGCCAGGACTGGAGTGGTGCACATGGCCATCTTCAAGGTTTGAAAAGCCTAAGCAATTGTTGGAGTCCAGGTGAAATAATTATTTTTAAGGAGTGCAGTGAGAGGGGCCGCAATCTTTCCATAATTATTAACAAACTTGTGATAATAACATGTTAATCCCAGAAATCCACGCAAGATTTTGAGAGTCTTTGGGTGAGGTCAATATTTCATAACTTCAATATTTTTTGGATCCACCCTAACGTCATGTTTTCCAACAAGATGACCTAAGTAATCGACTTCTAAGGTACCAAAAACACATTTAGATTGTTTCAGGAAAAGTTGGTGTTGAGAGAGTAGATGGAGAACTTGATTCATATGAGAAAGATGGTTTGTCTAGATTTTTCTATAGATGAGGAAATCATCAAAGAAAACTATGACAAAATGACGGAGAAAAGGATGGAAGACATGATTCATGAGGCTTTGGAAAGTGGAGGGAGCATTACACAAACCAAAGGGCATGACCAAAAACTCATAGTGGCCCTCATGGGTTCTAAAGGCAGTCTTAGGAATGTTTTCCTCTTTCATATGGATCTGGTGGTATCTAGAATGAAGATCAAGTTTAGTAAAGAACTGGGCACCACTCAATTCATCCAAGAGGTCATCAATGACAGGAATGGGAAATTTGTCTTTAATGGTGATTTTGTTGAGGGTGCAAAAATCAGGATACATGCGCCAAGAGCCTTATTTCTTCATGACCATGACCATCGGAGAAGAGTAGGGGATCATACTAGGGTAGATAGCACCTGCATTAAGCATTTCTTGAACCATTTTCTCAATTTCATTTTTTTGGTAAAAGGGGTGACGATAGGGATGGATATTGGGAGGAAGGATTCATGGGACAAGGGGAATGGAATGATCATGAACACCACAGGAAAGAGGGAGTCCCTGGGGAGTGGAAAAAACCACTTGATGTTTAGAGAGGATGGATTGGAGGTCTCGTGGAAAAGAGGGTGTCTTTGTTGCTTGTATGGCATGGAGTTGGCCAATAATTCCTGAAAGACATTTTTTAAGAAGATTTTCCATGTGATGGGAACTAATTATCTCAGGGGAACTGGTGGTGATGCCTTGGAACTTATATTTTTGGCTGACCTGGTTGAATTGCATGGTTAATTCCTTAAAATCCATGAGAATGGGACCCAGAGTCCTTATCCAATCTACACCCAACACAATGTCACAACCACCCATGTCGATAGCAAACATATGAGATTTCAGATGGTAGTCACCAATTTGGAGATGCATATTTTCACAATGCCCTCCACATTTCATGGACCTTCCATTGGCAATCATGATTTGGAAATTATTAATTGCACAGATATAGCAATTAGTTTCTTGGTAAACGCGACGATGAATAAAATTATGGGTGTTTCCACTATCAACAAGAATGATGACCTTCATATTCTTGATGTAGCCAATTAGTTTGAGGGTTTGGGGATCAGAGAAGCCCATGAGAGCATTTAGAGAAATGACAGGTTCTACTTCAGGAGGGTCTGAGGGAGAGGTAATGTCAGTGGGTTCAAGTGAATCAGACACAAAGGGAGATTCAACATCCTCTTCTGAAACATCCTCTGAGATGGCCATAAAAAGATTTTTTTCCTTACACCTGTGTCCCAGAAAATATTTTTCATCACAATTATAATGAAGAACTTTGAGTTGGTGTTCATCCATTTCAGCCATGGTCAATTTTTGGATCTTTAGTGGAGTAGAAGGAGGAGTGGGATTTATTGGTTTAGTGCGAGGAATAAAGGAGGGTTTCTGGTTTTGAGAAGATACAACCTGTTGTGCTTCCTTAGCTCATTTAGTAGCCTCCACCAAACTCTGAGAGTGATCTATGAGGACATGGGCACGAATCTCGTCCTTGAGGCCACTGATAAAACATTCTCAGAAAAAATCTTCAGACATGCCCTCTGTATGAGAAGCCAGTCACTCAAAAGAAGCTATAAAGTATTCCACTATGCCAGATTGTTTCAACTTTGTCAAATGACCTAAATGGTTGGTGTTAGTGTCAAAGCATTCACAAAGCTCTACCATAAAGTGTGTCCAAGTAACATACACCTTGACGGAGAGTTTTTCTCGATTGCCACCATTTCCAAAGTTCTTGATCTAGATGGATAACACCATACCGGAGTTTGGCCAAGTCATATGTAATGTCATACAAAGATAAATAATGCACCATTTGAGTTACCCAACCAGTTGGATCTGAGCCATCAAATTTGGTCACATCCACCCGTAGAAGGCATAGGTCACGCTAAAAGTGATGGGGCTGAAAATTATGGGAATGAGAGGAAGTTTCAGCTTCGGTATGAAAAGGTGGGTCAAATAAAGGGGGGTCTATAGGGATATGCATCTTTGTGCAAATCCTCGAAGTGACAGATTCAATATGGGTAGTCATGTCTTGTTTGAGGTCTTCTTTGAGTTCCGTGATTGAGGTGGCGATGGAGGAATGTATGGTTTTATTAATAGTGGAAATATTGGTACTGAGTTGTCTCACTTCTTGTTGGGTCTCTTTGAAATTAGATTGCAAGGTATTGAAGCAAGCTTCCAAGTCTTGGCTACAGGTATGGGCCATGATGACAAGGGAACCGAAAAGGGGCGGGTGGGGTCAAAAATTTTGCTGAAAAATGATAGGTATGAATGTGATAAGGGTGAAGAGATAAATCCAATGGAATATGTCTCAAATAATGGTGCAAAAATTTCCAGACCTTTTTTTTTTTTTCACCTGCGGAGTTATACTCCAGTCTTAAAAATACTGCAGTGATGAATTCCCAAATGATTAACCAAGAAGAAATGTGTAGTGATTTGGCAACTCGAACAAAGTTGCGCAACAATAGATCTTGTCTATTTTATTTTTTGTTTCTGTCCCCAAGGGTTAGGTATTCAAGGGTTTGCCCTATGCCATAGCTCTCTGATATACATGAAGGGTCCAACAGTAGTACTCAAACCAATATCTCAGGGCACCAACTAAAGAGGCTAGATCGTTCCCTTAGCCATACTACGCGACTACCCAGGTACTAGAGAGTATCTTCCTGAGTGATGTTCTCAATCACACTATAGCAGTGAGGTGGTCGATCGGTTTATCTAAAGAGGGCTTCAAGAAATCTAGTTCGATCCGTATACAGGTGTTGTCTGATGCGCTACCACTCGAAGGGGTACCAACATGGGTTACAAGGGTGGCCAACAGATGTGTGCTTAAGTACCACTTGTATTTCCTACGTGTATGAATCCCTCAACTACGGGTTTATGCGCGTAACGACATATCTCTGTAGCTTAAAGACGTCGGAATATGTCTCTACCCTGAAAAAAATGTACCCACAATTTTCTGCTGAGGAAAGTGCTCTGATACCACTTATAATATTCCAGATATAAAAAGTATGCAGAATAGAAATAAAATGATAGAAATGGTAGATGAACAACAATATAACTAGAACAACACCACAATAATACGAAAATGATAACAGAATAACACCAGAAATATCACTTTGATTACTGACATAAATTTTCACTTACCTCTTCAAGGGGGCAACCTCCAGTCGAGCAGAGCTCTATTACAATAATATCCAAGACAATAGTTCTCATACCCTCGACTCCTATTTATACTAAATATGTCTATCAAAAGAACCATCTAGAGGAAGATCCTTCTAGAAGCAGAAGCTTCTATTAGGTCTTCTTGAATTCAAATTATTCTTCCTTATTGTTAGGCCTTATTAATATTGACCTTTATTACATCAGAATATATTATTCTACCTACGTGAGGGGTTAGGTCCCTAACAGATGTTAGTTTGAGTTGGCACCTGCGAAAGATTCTTTCCTATTGTCTATGAACCATTAGCCTAGTTAGGAATCTCTTTACCTGGGTGGATTTTAGTCCTAGCTCAGGGGTGACCCACTGCTGAGAGTGATGAGCAGTGTGGTCTATTGCTGGGAGGTTTGTGCAAGGTTTTCACACAGTTGGTGATATTATTATCAAAGATAAGTGTCAATTGTGTGATAAATTTGCATGCTATGTTATTATTTGTGTGTTTATTTTTATGGGTTTATCCTATGTATGATTATAACTGTATTTATATTTAAGGGTATTTCCTTTATATGATGCATGTATATGTTTATTGTTATGTCAGTATGAATCCGTGCATTAACAGAATGTATTTGTCTGTTTACATCTTATATATAATGTTCTGCAAGAGTTCTGTTTGTATATGTTTTAATTGCATGCAATTCGAAAAACTTGTGTGGCATAGCTCAGTTTGAATGTTGGGTATGTTACAGTATGTTGAGAAGAGAATGAAAGAATTTTCTGGAGTAGAATGACCCAACATGGGTGGTAGGGGATGTTACATATTGAGTGAGAAACACTCTCATGTATGGTACAATTCTGATATGATTCTTATAAATCACACTCTTGAGCTACTTGTACTTGGTTTAGGAATATGTATGATTATGTAAGCATGTAACAAGTCGGTTGTAGTGACAATTTGGATATAGTGACAGGGTAATAATGGATGTGAGAGAGAAAAAAAGGTTTCAGAAGTGCAGTAGAATGGATGCCCTAGTTTTCTGAAAGTGTACACAGGATGACAGTGGAGGAGGTCGTGTACATACGCATGTTTTAGTATAGACAGGTTGCATACATACATTTGTTGCAATATAGACAGGTCGTGTACCTGTGGAAAAAACTGGTTTTTCTGTCTACAAGTTGTGTTGGTTGTGGATCCTAATTATCTTCCTAATTTAGATGTTTGTTTTAGTCATGCTTGAACCCCATTCCCTAATGGGGGATGTGGTGAGTATTTCCCCCCCACAACTGTCGTCAAGGGGTTCCATGGGGGGGGGAAATACTCNTTTATCCCCCCCTCCCCTGGGTGGGGGATTCAGGGGCAACATCCTCGAAGCAAAATATTGAGGAAAATTCCCTTAAAAAATATTGTAATTTCATAGTCAACATGGACCATTCATTATAATGTCACAGATCAGATGGTAGAAGTTATGTTAGGTTTTTTTTTTCCTAGAAGGGAACTGTCTTTTATGAGGGAATTGTATTATGACTATGTATGTGTGTGAATATTGTATTCGAAGAGAGGAGACTGTAAGAGAAACAAAAGGAAGTTACAGCTAGTTTGTTGTAGGTTGTATCCCTTCATTTTGTTGGACAATAAAAAGTAAGGACCTCGCAATTTCTACTTGGTGAACCATGTATATATGTGTCTCTATTGCATTGTGTATCTTCTATGTTTTATTTATACATTTGTTTTATTTTATTGCTCCACGATCATGTTTTTCTAACAAGTTGGGTCTTGTACTTAAGGGTTGGATTCCTCACATCTCGGTTGGTGCTGATATATGCAAGTTGGGTCATGTATTGAGATTTGGTGCTCTCTTGGATTTGGTGCTCCTTTTTCAGTTGGTGTTGATTAACCCCAGATATTGTAGTCTCCTATAACAAATAATACAAAATTTTTTACACATATATCTGGTGTCTTTTGTGTTCATTATTGTGATAGTCCATAGTTCTTTATTGTTGAAGTATGTTGTTGAAATATTTTTACATGCAAGCAACTAAATGTGACTGGAAGTAATGAGTAAATGATGATTACCAAGTAAAGTTTTGTAAGAAGTGTAAAAAGAGCCTCACATTGATTCACCCCCCCACTTATTGTGGTCAGTGTGTCCAAAAGTGTGTGTGTGTGTGTGTGTGTGTGTGTAGAGAGAGAGAGAGATAGAAACCATAGTATAACTAAATCCCATATAATAAGGGAGACATAGTCAACTTTGATCATCTCATGTGCTCCCAAATCCCATAGAATAAGGGAGACATAGTCAACTTTGATCATCTCATGTGCTCCCAAATCCCATGATTTTTTTCCTTTATCTTTGCACTAGTCAATTAAGTAGGGACAACCTTTAGTCAATATGACCTACCATCAACATTTCAGTCAACTTCTCCAATAGAACTTTGATATCAAGTGTCCACTAAATATCTCCAAAAGATCCAAATATGGAATTGACTATAGTGTATTGTGACAATGAAAGTGCAATAAAAATGGTTGATACCCTTGTTGCTCACAGTAAGACAGTACACATAAATGTGGCATCTCTTCTCCATTTTTGGATAGTTAATAAAAATGTTGACATATTTATGAAACCATTGATTGAAGATACATTTAGTAAACTTTAATCATTTCTTAGGCTTCATGAAGAAATTATTATCAGGGGAGGGGTTGTGTAGAAATAATTTCACGTCCTGAATCTCCAAAGACTTATGTTTATAGGGAGGTATTGGAACCTAAGGATAAACCCAACTTTGGATTCAATCGATGCACTTTAGGTATTCAATGGATAGTTGAATATTTGGTTGATTGGCTTACTAAGGTGGCTTTGATTGGTTGGTTGGACCGACTAAAGTGGTCCTAACCAATTGATAATGACCAATTGGGGGTAAACAAAGACAAGTGGTGGGTTGTCTAACCATCTTAGGGCCACCTTGGGTGATAAAATTTGACCACATCAACCTTGTTTTAAGGGGATATGGTTATGTTGATTAAGGTTGGTTGTCATTGATGTCAACCCTTGAAGAAAGCCTCGCAGCACAAAGATTTGGGTAATGGACCCAAGATTGTTTGATTTAAATATGACTCATTATTGTCTTGTCATGGTTGATAAGAAGTAAATATGGATGAACTCCAAAGTGGTCCCCTTATGGTGAAATCCCTCACGGGAAGACGCTTTGCGGAGTAAGATAACCCATGCTTAATAGTGGAATAATGAGATGAAGGAAAATGAATTTTTCAGGTAAACTATCCTATATGGATAGTGCTTGTCATTCCATTTCTGGTGGTATGTGGAATGTCACATAACTCCTCACGGTTAGAGAGTTATGGCCATGAGAAGTTACAGACCTCGGGTTTGGGTAATGGACCCAAGTTTGTTTGATGGATAAAGGTATGAGTTATGATATATTTTCATATGCTACTATTATATTTGCATATTACATGTCATTCCATTTCTGGTGGTATGTGGAATGTCACATAACTCCTCATAGTTTGAGAGTTATGGCCTTACGAAGTTGGAGGACCCTCATATGTCATCTAGAATCCCCAAAAGGTCAAAGTAGTCAAAGTGGTTTAAGAGATTTTAAAAGTTAAATAATAAAGTGAAGTAATGAGTGTATTATAATTCAAAGTGAATAAAAAATAAATTATTTCAATAATGAATTTAATGGATAAATTAGAAGTGGGTTAACCCTACAATAAGGAAAGTGGGGCCAAGTGACCTAGAAGATGTTTTTAAGGAAGCTACTTGGAGAGTATAAATAAGAGGCAAGGCTCTCTCATTTTAAACACACTTGAGCATATTGAATATATATAGGTGTATGAGGTAACCAAGGATATCTAATCCTAAATTCTGAGGGAAGGTGAAGAAAATAAGGCCGAAATGCAAGGAAGGATAAATTATTTTGATGGTGCTTTCTAAGGTATGTTATTTACAGGTCATCTCACCATTTTAGCTATAATGTTTTTTATATAATGATTCAGACCGTGAAATTGCTATTCTATTGAGACAACATATCCAAATATCTATGGTAAAAAATTTAGGTTGTGGGTCATTGTATTTTTGGATTTACACTCCGTGCAAAATAGGGTTTGTGGCTAGTCCTGAAACTAGTCAAAAACAGGTGTTTCGGGTAAAAACGTCATAAATTCTTCATAACATATCAAACTTCAGTGAAACCAAATGTGTTGGTTAGGGTACATTATTTAGTATTCTTTGTAATAGTTTCAGATAAATTAAACAAATATTCCGTGTGGGGCACGCTCCACAAGGTCTCTCTCTAGAATAAGCCAGAATTCAACAAGGTATGCCATTTTTTCTATAACTCCTTTTATGAGAGCTTCCAAGTAATGACACATGGAGTAATTGCATAAAACACACTGAATAACATTGTGTATAATTTTAATATATTTATACATTACAGGTACAAAGTTATGATTACTTCAAGTTAGGGTTGTTGACTAATCCAAAACTAGGCATGTGAGACTAAAGAAAAGTTTGATGAAAATGCTAGTCTCTTGTTGTTGAAGTTAAGGAAGGTTTGCAGGAATGTGATCATATAAACCAAGTCTATTATAGAGCTACAAATAATATTTGGATTATGAAATTGATGAGAGATT
>JASDQU010685840.1:25722-49702 GCA_032191745.1 Picea mariana | reverse complement strand
TCGAGGGCAATGCATCCACATGGTACTTTGCCCAACAACCCCATACCATCGTGTCTTGGAAAAAGTTTGAGTCATTCTTTTTGGAAAAGTTCGGAGACGATAAACCTCCGGAAGTCCTAGTCATGGATCTTTCTAGCTTAATAATGAACCCAAAAGAAAAATTTAAAGACTTTAATCAAAGATTCTTAACGCTTAAAAACTGAATTCCTGCAGATTCCATACCTGTTGAGAGTCTTATAATAGCATACTACACTAAAGCTTTGCATCAAAGTATAGCTATTTGGGGTAAACGATCTAAGAAAGACACATTGTTAGAAGCCTTCAAGGAGGCCACCCAGATAGAAAAAGACATACTTAGTCTTAAAGACTCTACTAACAAGGAAACTGAGACTAGTTCTTCTTCCAAAAAGAAGATCGAAATCCTCCCTAGACCTACTCAAGGTAAAACACAACCTGAAAGCTCTAATTTAGAAAAGTTAACTAAAGTTGTTCAAAAACTATCAAATCAAGTTATAGACTTAAAAAGGACGATCAAAGAAGATTCCTCAAGCAAAGGGCCTTACAAACCCCCGTTCCGGAAGCCTTTTCCTACCAACCGACCTAATCCAACCACCGAAGGCCTTAATCTAGAAAGTCTGCAATGCGCCCTTCAAACAATTCTAGAAGCCCAAGATAACTTGATGCCTCCTGAGATTCCTGAGGAGGTAGTTGAACAAGAGGCAGTTCAAGAAGAAGAGTATTCCCCAAACATTTTTGGACACTTCTCGGATAGAATATTTCAAGCTAACTTCGAGACAGTACATCCCTATAATACCAGGAGTAAGACAACAAACAAACCTTCTTCCGAAAACACTACAACTTCACCTGCAAAGAAATCTAAATCAGTTGAGACTAAACAGAGTAATGTGAACCCCAACTTAGATTATGATGTAGTTGAAGATCTTAAAAAGTTGAGAGCTAACATTTTTGTTTATGAGTTATTGAAATTTCCATTTCTGCTACAAAAAATGTTACAGAATATCTCAGAAAATGGCAAAAAAGGTAATTCTAATGGTAACAAGGTTGTGCAGAACAAAGTTCCCCAGAAGACTTCCACAAAAAGCAATCCTGATCCTCAAGATAAAGGAAGCCTTCCTGCAAGTAATGTAAATAATGTAAATAATGTAGATAACTAGCTTTAGAAACTGCGAGTAAAAAGCCACAAGCTACCACTCTTAGCACTCGCAAAAATGTACCTCCATTTTTGTTAACTTTCGAAATCTTTAATAGAAACATGCACAATTGTATGGTAGACTCAGGAGTGTCATCCAATGTGATGCCGTGGTCTGTATGCTAGAAGATTAACGTAGAAGTTGAACCATCTACTTTAAAAATCATACAACTTGATCGGACAAATGTTAAAGTTATAGGATAACTAAAGAATGTGCTTATAAGATTATCATCTAACCCCAAGGTTCATCAAGTTATTGATATAATTGTTGTGGATATTCCAGAAGTGTATGGTCTATTTTTAAGGAGGGACTGGTCGGAGCAGCTACACGGTTATTTTGCAACAGATTGGTCTCATCTATGGCTTCCAGAGAACGAAAAGCCTAACAAGATAAAAGTGAATCATGAGTGCTACCTTAAGTTCATGGTCATATATTTGAACGATCCCAACGAACCATTTACACCTTCTCATTCACCCGAAGTACAAGGGATGGACACCTTCTTCGGCAATTTCATGGCTGAGGCTTCAAGTATCACCAATCCAGAACAGCAGTCTGAGATTGTAGCATATGTGCAGCCAACATCTTCTACTCAACAATCTCATTTGCCCGATCGAAATCAAATTTGGTCTCTTTATTTCGATGGGTCAGAGTCCAAAGAAGGAGCTGGAGCGGGCTGTGTCATTATCGATCTAGCAGGTAACAAAACATTAATTGCATGTAGGTTGGAATTTGAATGTACTAATAATACTGCAGAATATGAGGCTTTACTGCAAGGTCTCAGAAAAGCTTTGGATATGAACATTCAAAATTTAACCGTCTTTGGCGACTCCGAAATAGTGGTTAGAGAGGTAAGAGATTCTATCCATTGTCTTTTTCCGCATCTCAAAATCTACCAATCTGAGGTATGGAATTTAATGAATAAATTTTATGCTTTCAATATAAATTCTATTCCTAGATTGAATAACTCTGAAGCAGATTTATTAGTTAATGTAGCTTCTAAACTTCTTCCTGTAGAAGGCTTGTCCCCAGATGCATTCTCTGTCGAGCTGCTGTTCAGGCCATCTGTTCCTGACAACATCACGAACTGGAGAGTCTTTGACGACGATCAACACATTATTAACTTTCTGCACATGGAAGAAACCTTTCAAAGCACGGTGATAGACGAACACACACACGACGATAATTTGTGCGATTTCATGGTAATACCAGATCCGAGAACTCCTGAATCTTCATCAGATATGGTAAACTCGATCCCTAAATCTGTAGTTAGATTAGAGAAGTTTTATGATTTTCAAGATAAATTTAAAAGGATGGTCAACTGTAAAACCAATAGTTCCTCATTATCGTACGAAAAAGTAAACTTAGGAACCAATGAAAATCCTCAGTGCATTAATCTAGGGTTGGGGTGTTCTCAACAAGAAAAATATGCATTTATTAAATTGTTCAAAGAATTTAAATATGTCTTTGCATGGACATATGATGACCTTAAAACTTTTGACCCTAATATCATACAGCATGTCATTCCTATGAAGCCCAAAACCTTACCCTTTCAACAAAAACTGAGGAAAATGCATCCCAAGCTCGAACCGATCGTTCAAAAAGAATTGAATAAACTTCTGAATGCTAAGATAATTTTTCTTGTTAGACACACTCAATGGGTTTCTAACCTTGTCCCAGTCCAGAAGAAAAATGGGGAAATTCGACTCTGTGTCGATTTCCAAAACCTCAATAGAGCATCTGATAAAGACAACTATCCTGTCGTGCCCATGGAACAAATCCTTCAACAGGTATCTGGTTCTGAGAGACCATCCTTACTGGATGGTTTTTTGGGGTACAACCAAGTCCTGATGTCTCCACCAGACCAACTTAAAACTACCTTCCCTACTCCGTGGGGCACTTATGCTTATCGAAAAATGCCCTTTGGATTGATTAATGCTGGTACCACTTTACAGAGAGCGATGGACATCACTTTCCAAGGATTAATCAATCAATCCATCGTAGTTTACTTAGATGATGTTACCGTATTTTCTAAAAACAAAAATGATCATTTAGCTCACTTACGAGCTGTTCTACAGCGATGTCATAAATACGGCATCTCCTTGAATCCAAAAAAATCCATCTTTGCAGTAGAACAGGGTAAACTCTTGGGATTCATTGTGTCTAGTGAAGGGATGATTATCGACCCCGAAAGGACTTGGGTCATCGCTAAACGTTCCCCTCCTACATCCAAAAAATCTATGCAGCCTTTCTTAGGCCATATTAACTTTGTGAGGAGATTTGTCCCCAGCTTCTCTGAAATGGTCAGACCCTTGCAGAACCTAATTAAGAAAGACACCCAATATCACTGGGGACCCATAGAAAATCAAGTTTTTAATGTAATAAAGAAGGCCATAGTAGACGCTTAGTCTCTCATGAGCCCAGATTTTTCTCAAGACTTTAGACTCTACACTTTTGCTTCTGACCGTTCCTATGCTGCCGTCCTAACCCAGAAGAATGCCAAAAACAATGAAGTACCCATTGCCTTTATGAGCTCTACTTTCAAAGGTGCTAAACTTAATTACCCAATGATATATCGGCAAGTCTACGCTGTTTTCAAAGCATTTAAGCACTTCTGGTCCTATCTTTTGAGGTCAAGGACGAAAGTCATTGTCTCCTACCCAGCCGTAAGGAACTTGTTAGTGCAGAAGGAACTAGGTGAAAAGAGGGCTAACTGGGTCACCTCCTTGCAAGAGTACGACTTAGAAATCACCCCAGCTCAGATAGTGAGAGGTCAAGGGTTATGAAAATTAGTTGTTGATTCAGCAACAGGACAGCAAGAAGAAATCGATACGTCAAACCTAGGACAACATGATTAGAATCTAATCTGTTGTGCACAAAACTCTGTCAGTCCTTGGTATGACGATATAAGATTCTGTATTGAACATGGGTCAACCCCCCGTCACCTAGATCCCACTAAAAGAAGAGCATTGAGATTAAACTCCGCCTCCTTTCATCTAGTTAATGGTATCCTGTTTCGTCAGAGTTTTGACGGCATACTGATGCGATGCCTTGAAAAAAATGAAGCAGAAAAAGTCTTGCTAGAGTTGCATGTAGGAGAATCTGGTGGTCATTTTGGTGGTGACACCACTGCCCATAAGGTTTTAAGAGATGGTTATTACTGGCCCATGCTTTTTAGAGATGCCCATGCCTTGTGTCATAAATGTATCATTTGTCAGAAAGCATCTAGGTAGTTACAAAAGCCAGCCTTTCCTTTGCAGCCCGTTTCTGTAGATTCTCGTTTTCAGCAGTGGGGCCTCGATATCATAGGTCCAATCAACCCCCCATCCTCACAATAGCACAATTTTATTGTGACAGCCACAGATTACTTTACCCAATGGTCTGAAGCTGCTGTGTTAAGAACTATCAACACCAGTAAGGTAATTGCCTTTCTAAATTCGAATATTATCACTCGCTTCGGTATCCCTGACTGTTTAGTATTCGATAATGCTTCATACTTTTCTTCTCTTGAGATGAGCGAGTTCGCTTTGGAAAAAGGAATTAAGCCGAAGTATTATGCTAGTTATTACCCCCAAGGCAACGGATTGGCAGAATCAACAAACAAGAACTTGATTAAAATCATCAAGAGAACGGTGGTTGAAAATCACAAAAACTGGCACAATGCATTGTTAAATGTGTTGTGGGCTGATAGGGTAATGCCAAAAGCTGTTGTAGGTAACTCCCTCTTTTTTCTCATTTATCGTAGAGAAGCAATTCTTCCACCTCACATTCTTCTTCCTTCACTTCAGTTGTCGCAGAAAGTCCAAGAAGAAGATTGTCCCCCTTTGGAAAACCGAATTAACACTTTGATGAAGCTAGAAGACGTAAGAGCCCAAGCTAAACGTAAGTTAGATCAGCATCAACTATTGGTTAAAAGCTGGTTTGATTCTAACTCTGCTTCTGATAGGAATTTTGAAGTAGGTGACCTCGTCCTGAAATGGGACAAACCACATGAGGGAAAGGGAGAGCACACGAAATTTCAAAACTTATGGCTTGGACCACTTTTAATTGCTGAAAAGTTGGGTCCCAGTTCTTTTTAATTGCAAAATCTTGAGGGGCAGCTTGACACCTATCCGGTGAATGGCCAAGCCCTGAAAAGATACTTTCCTTGATGACTACCCTTGTATATTATGTACATATTTTGCTTTTGTTTGCTTTTTCATTTTCTTTTTTGTTTTTGATTTTTCCTTTCAATTTGTCAGATTGTGTTTTTGGAAAATACACATACCTATACACTGAGCTATTCAGACAAAGAAAACAGAAAATTCCTTCACTGAAATAACTGCTAAGAAAATTTGTATAAAAATCAATGGTATATTTCTGAAATTTATATATGTGTTGGAAAAAGTCTGTTGTTTGAAAGAAGTTGTCTGATTTCAATCTCTGAGTAAAGCTTGTCATGATCATCTATTATCTTTTTATGATGTCCCTATTCCTTAAAGGAATGACTCAGAAGATGTCTCCCTGTCTTAGGAAGTTCTTTTTGCAAATAAAACATCTCTGGATCTAAATAAAGGACAGTTCTAAACAATTCCGATGAGGTCTGAAAAAATATGTTAAAATATCATGATTTTCAGCGTCACCCCGCTCGACTATATATCTATAAAAAACAAAACAAAATAAATTATTAATAGAGCTGTGGGAAGTGCTTGTAAACCCGCCGGGATGCTGAACAGGTCTGCTGGCAGCGGGTAAATGCATGCATGACGCCAAGACAACTTTGTCGGGGTAATGAACAGACCCGCTGGCAGCGAAGCAATGTAGGGTATATGAAAATTTACAAATAAGAAACCTTTTTAATGTCCTTTATTCTGATCTAGAACTTCTTGGCAGGATACAGATGTCAGAGTGGGTTAAATGGAAACCCTGTCGAGGCTATGGATGCCTACTGGCAACAGTGGCTCTATCAACAGTATTGGAGATTTTATCTTTAATATCGTGACTTGCTGGTCTTAAGACTGTTATCCGTTTTCATCTTTTAAAACACTGCTGGAATAGTTGGTTTAATGATGATGTTTATACCATTTTCTGGTTGTTGTTTTTGAGTTGGAATTATCTTTGCTGTCCTAATCTGAATTTGTCCTTTTGGCAGAGATAACTGCTTCTACCAATGTGTCACCATTGTTGGCAGCCAATTCACTTTTTCTACTGTTTTATAAGCTGCCTACACCAATGTTTTGCAAACATATATGTTTCGTCGCAATTTTCAAATAAACGACATTTTTATTTTGTGCGACATTTGCACATTTACCTTTGCTTTTTGTTTTCACGACTGTAAGCATGAAAACTTGGTCTTTCGAAGTCGCATTAAAATCATTATTGAATTGTCATTATCATTTTTGTTGATATGCCCATTGCATTTATATTTTACTTATCATTATGCAGTTGGCAAAACTTTTTGATCTGTACTCATTGGACATCCTTTGATTGATTATGTAATTTCGTTTCATGAGTAATTGAGGTTGTGATGCATTGGTAATTGGATTTATATGTTCTTTGATTTGATCTAATTGACCATTGGTTTCATAAAAATACATAGGTGTTATGGTAAAACCCTTGATATATATCATTTGATATGACACCTAGTTCATGTGATCAAACACATTGGCACATTGGTTAAATTCTTGGTATACATAAAACGTGCTGGTACATTGCTTAAACTCTTAGTATTGATTTCAATTTGTATGTTTGGCTTTAAAAATATGGTATAACCATTGCTTGCAAAAATGATTAATACACTTACCATTGGTTTCATTGGTCGGGCAAATGACATAATTGTTAAACTATACAATAGTGGGTTGAACAGCTATAAGTGTCGACGGTTGTACCTTGGCAATAACTATTATGCATGGCCAACAAATAGCTCCACCACCTTCGCACGATGTCATTAATGCCTATCCCTTATCCCTGTTTCACCTCTATTAGCCCGGGTAACCCTTCGTGTACTCTGCTCCTGTGTATGCTATGACTCAAACCCTAGACTTACCGTGTGCTCTTCTCCATGGCACCAGTGGTGCAAATTGAGCCGAACGGCAGCTAAGCCTTGCTATTGTTCGACAATGCCTGGAAAGACTTAGAGGATAACAGTTGGCTCACATTTGTACAACAATTTGAGGGTTTTAATTTATTTGTTGCACAGTAGTTCGCCCTGACTTTTGATGGCTATAGAGCCAAGGTGGCTGACATTCAGTTGGAAATCAATGAGGAGTTTATTAGTTTTGCCACAGGGTTAGCGACCACTGGCCAGCGTTGGTTTAAAAATTCAAAAGTGGAAGAGTTTCCATGGCCACTACTGTTCATCTCATGAAAGGTCACATCCTGTGACAGACGTATGCCCATATCCATGCTTAAACCACGATGGCATGACCTTTTGATGGTGGTTAAACAATTCGTGACCTGTGAGTGTCAATACGGACTCGTTTTTCTCTACCACCTGCGTTT
Organism: Picea mariana; assembly: GCA_032191745.1. Classification (NCBI taxonomy): domain Eukaryota; kingdom Viridiplantae; phylum Streptophyta; class Pinopsida; order Pinales; family Pinaceae; genus Picea; species Picea mariana. The sequence goes on along the minus strand of JASDQU010685840.1, from coordinate 42,014 downwards.
GTTAATGAATTTCATAGGGTATCCATTGAATATGCCTTTTTATTTCCAACGTAGCTTATACAAAATGTCAAAAAGGTTTAAAAGAAAAAAGGCCGATAGTAGCCTGTTCCACCATGGCCTAATCAGACTCATCCTTGTTCATCACTTGAATCTCAACGGTGATAGCTGGCAAGCTTTTATCTCTCGAAAAGGTTTTGATCATACAGACCCCGTCCAAGTTGACAAGCCTGTGGTTAATGAAGCTAAGGTCAGGCCACCCGTGCCCTTCCATTTCCTACTCCCTTCTCCTAAACCCTTGGTCAACCCTGATATTGACTTACCCGACGTCTTAGCAGACAAGGCTGAGGCTATTAAAAATCCTGTAAGCAAAAAGGCCAAGGAAAACCCTATTGTTGATGGCAAAGGTAAAAAGAATGCTCGGCTTATCTCGAGAATGGCTAGAAATAAACCTAAACCTAGTGCTGAGCAGAAGCCCATAGTCCTTAGTGAGGATTCAGACTCTGACATAGAACGTTTCCTAGCTAGTGAGTACCCTTACTCACAGGGTGTGTGCTCCGAGCCACCTTATGAATTTGTTTCCAATCTCCCCCCTTGCCTAAAGAATAATCCTAGCTACCCTGAGATCAAGCTTCATAACGAAACCCTCAGTAATATAACCAAACCCTCACTTGCAGTTTCAAAGCCCGGACAGTCGTTGTGTGACCAATGTGATGTGTGGTTGGAATGATACTATTTAGACGTTCCTTTACTTCAATCAAAAATCAAATCATTGGAAAACCAAGTTGCAGTGTTGACCAGCGAAAGGGACAAGCTCCGAGCAACTAATAGGAAGCAGAAAACTACTGGTTCCATCATTTTTCGGAATGTTGAATCAGCTACAGCCGTTGTCAATTCCAAAATATCATGATCAAGTTGTCTGCTTGTCATCCAGGTATGAATTTCGATATCATTTTCGTTTTGTGAATTCCTCGGATTAATATAATGATTTGAGTTTGGATTTCAAATAGCTTTGTCTATCATTTGAAATGGCTTTGTCATAATGTTGTTCATCCCGTACATTGTTTTCACTTTGCAAAAATTAAATGAAGTTTTGATTTGGATACACAATTTGCTCATTCCCAGTTTAGCAATTGACAGGTTTTTCATTGGATTTGATTCGATTGTTTGTTGATATGAGTTAACGAAATCGATGGTTTGCTTTCAATTGGATTTGTCTTGTATCTAATCTGAACATGAGGTTTTCATGCTAAATTTAGAGCACGATCATGTTTTGATTTGATTTCATTATGGTTAGTTCGTATGCTGTGATTTTGAAACGACTTCATGAGTTTGAAATGACGTGATGAAATATTCTAAATTAGGAATATAACTCTGATTGACTCTGATTCGGAAAGAACGTCTTTGTTTCGTATGAAAACGATATTCTCATTTAAGCCTGTGCAAAAGATATCTACGCCTGAATCACGGAGCGGTTTTGATTCACAGCGACTATGTTAAGCTCCAACTATTCAATTTGCTCTTGTTTTGATTGGATTGTTGTGTATCTTCAATTAGTATGATCGATTTTATGAGTTGTATTCGTATCAAAAATAGACTTGATTGCAGCTCTGTTAATTTTAATTTTCAAATGAGTTTGTTAACTCAGATTGACTTATGTTATTTCTGTCAAATTCGTATGAGGAAATTTGGGTAATAGTCGTTTCAAAATGAATTCAACAAATGATTTCATGAATGATTTTGTCTGCCCCAATTTTCAATAAAAAACGATCGGATAACTCTTACGAACCCTGTAATCAATTGATTGATCTCGTTATGATTTCGTTTATGACAATTTACGCACCAGTTTTCATTTAATTCGCTCATGGCATGGATCGTTTGTTATGTCAATACAGTTATGTCGATTTGAAAATGATCTTGTTTGGATTCGATCGTGTTTCCTGTTGATGAGGCAGCATAACAATTGCCTATGATTTGTTTTAATTGCATCGATTTCAATTTGATATGAAATGATTTCATTACTGTTCGATATGATTCTGTTCACCCAATTACGTGGCAACAAATGAAATAGAGTATATGCATCTCTGTAGTCATTTGATTTTAGTTTTGTTTTGATCTCAAATAGTATAACAATTTCAATTTGAATGATTCGTTTTCGAATAACTATTAGATGTTAGTTGAATTTAATTCTTTTAAAGATTTGAATTGATTTTAATGCTGATTCTGTGTCTGATTTGGACCAGCTATAGAATCGAAAGATTTTGTAGCTAGTTTATAGAGTTAGATTTTTTATCATTTTTATGAACAAAATATCCTCCTAACTTGTTCATTTTTTACCCCTTTCAGGTACATTCGAATTGCATTGGACATGCTGGATAGTCTAGGAGATATTTGTGTGTTTTAGTTTTATTTTAGGTTCTTAGTTTAGTCAGACTTGGGATATCTTCCCAGATTTTATGTAAACAGTTGTGATAACTTCCACAGGGATGTTTTACCCTGTGGAAGGTCTTTAAATACTTATTATTTTGTGTAATAAGGGGCATCCTCACTTGTGGGAGAACCGGGCTATGGATTTCTAATACAAACTGAGACGAGAGTTGATGTTATTGCTACATCCTTCTCTTTCATAATATCAATCTTTTGTTTCAAGTTTATGCATGTCATTTGCAGTTGATTATAGACTACTTTAGCTATCATAATCTATTGCAGAATGATATGATTTGATTAATGTGCCATCCATATCTGATTTCTTTCATTATTTAAAAGTACAGCAATCACTTGGTTTCAGTTAATGAATCACAGATTTCTCTTCTTCATCAATTGAATCATTTCGTATAGATCTTTGCATACAGGTTTATCTAACTGTGAAGATTTATAAATCATAAGATTGTTGTGAATTTTTATGTCTTGTTTGCCCTGTAATTATATTGAAGAGCACTGCAATTTCCCGTTTACAAGAAGCTAGTGGATAATTCAGTGCGGGTTTCCTTCCTCCGATCAGCTAAGACAATCATTTCCTATAGGAAAAATCTGGAGCGTTTCTCCAGGTCAGTTTGTTATTTATTTGTTTGGTTAATTTGTTAGTATAATATTAGTAGTTTAGTTAGATATATGTTTAGTTAGATTTGTAGTTAGAATTAGTATATTAGTTGTTTAGTTTAGTTAGTTTTTATTTAATTTCTTTTTCATAAAATTATAAAATCAACAAAAAATATCTCTCTCTGTCTTAGGGCAGAATGCAAATGAGTTTTTCAGGTTTTCATTCAAATAATTAAATTGTAGATATTGTACATTTTGTGAATACGTTTTATTTCTGTTAGTAGTTAGATATTTAATTAGTTAGAGTTAGTATAGTATTAGTTAGTAGATTGTATATAGAATAGTTAGATTAGTTTATTAGTTTATTTTAATAGTTATTTTTAGTTAGATTAGTTTATTAGTTTGTTTTAAATAATTAGTTTTATTTAGATTAGTTAGTTTAGAGTAGTTTTCTTTTTTCTTTCTTAGGACTTAGATCGGCTAACGGAGCAGCTAAACCCATCAGGGTGGTTCATCTCAAATGGCTTGTGTTATTAGACAACCCCAGACCGGTTCCACTCTTCCAGTTGACGGACGGTCAATTTCGCCTGTCAACAAATGACGCTACAAGGAGGGAGTGAATTTAATTAATGGCACGAGGTGGTCGCAAGAATCCTCCACCACCTAATCGCTCACCTACAGTGACTAGAATCCATTCAAACAATAATATTCCCCTTCAAACGGAAACTACTTCAATCGACGTTCCACGGATCATAGTTGAGCCAGCAACCCTTAATCCTATAGGTGGTGACACACAAGAAATTGTCCGTCAATCTCTTATAAGAACTCATAGTTCCTTGGCCTGTTTGAGGCAACCAAACCGTCTTTTGGACAAACCTTTAGACTTCTCTAATATCAGAGAACAATTAGGAGGCACTGACCTTACTGTGAATCCTTCAGATCCAATCTTAATTCCTGCTGCAGGAGGATCTGGGATACCCCCTTCACCACCTCCATCATCTCCTTCCTCTTCTGGAGGAGATTCCTCTGATGAAGGCAATTCCCCTTCTCATCCTTCCACACCCACCACCCCAATGGCAAATCAGAACAACCCTGCTAGAACTTGGCTTGACCAGGATGCCATAGCTATACCCGGAGCTCAGCATCCTTTACCTAAACATCCAGAGAAATGGCTTCCCAAGTTTGACCCTGACTCAAAACAGATCGCTGAAGATCACATTAAAAAAGTTTATGTTAGCCATAAGACTCCGCAATGTCGAACATGAATATGTTTTATGTAGGTTGTTCCCCTATATTTTCAAGGGCAATGCATCCACATGGTACTTTTCCCAACAACCCCATACCATCGTGTCTTGGGAAAAGTTTGAGTCATGCTTTTTGGAAAAGTTCGGAGATGGTAAACCTCCGGAAGTCCTAGTCATGGATCTTTCTAGCTTAAGAATGAACCCAAAAGAAAAAGTTAAAGAATTTAATCAAAGATTCTTAACGCTTAAAAACCGAATCCCTGCAGATTCCATGCCTGCTAAGAGTCTTATAATAACATACTACACTAAAGCTTTGCATCAAAGTATAGCTATTTGGGTTAAACGATCTAAGAAAGCCACATTGTTAGAAGCCTTCGAGGAGTCCACCCAGATAGAAAAATACATACTTAGTCTTAAAGACTCTACTAGCAAGGAAACTGAGACTAGTTCTTCTTCCAAAAAGAAGATCAAAATCCTCCCTAGACCTACACAAGGTAAAACACAACCTGAAATCTCTGATTTAGAAAACTTAACTAAAGTTGTTCAAAAACTGTCAAATCAAGTTATAGAATTAAAAAGGACGATTGAAGAAGATTCCTCAAGAAAAAGGCCTTACAAACCCCCGTTTCGGAAGCCTTTTCCTACCAACCGACCTAATCCAACCACCGAAGGCCTTAATCTAGAAAGTCTGCAATGCGCCCTTCAAACAATTATAGAAGCCCAAGATAACTTGATGCCTCCTGAGATTTCTGAGGAGGTAGCTGAACAAGAGGCAGTTCAAGAAGAAGAGTCTTACCCAAACATTTTTGGACACTTCTTGGATAGCATCTTTCAAGCTAACTTCGAGACAGTACATCCCTATAATACCAGGAGTAAGACAACAAACAAACCTTCTTCCGAAAACACTACAACTTCACCTCCAAAGCAATCTAAATCAGCTGAGACTATACAGAGTAATGTGAAACCCAACTTAGATTATGATGTAGTTGAAGATCTTAAAAAGTTGAGAGCTAACATTTATGTTTATGAGTTATTGAAATTTCCATTTCTGCTACAAAAAATGTTACAGAATATCTCAAAAAATGGCAAAAATGGTAATTCTAATGGTAACAAGGTTGTGCAGAACAAAGTTCCCCAGAAGAATTCCACTAAAAACAATCCTGATCCTCAAGATAAAGGAAGTCTTCCTGCAAGTAATGTAAATAATGTAAATAACGTAGATAACTAGCTTTAGAAACTGCGAGTAAAAAGCCACAAGCTACCACTCTTAGTACTCGCAAAAATGTACCTCCATTTTTGTTAACTTTCTAAATCTTTAATAGAAACATGCACAATTGTATGGTAGACTCAGGAGCATCATCCAATGTGATGATGTGGTCTGTATGCCAGAAGATTAACGCAAAAGTTCAACCATCTACTTTAAAAATCATACAACTTGATCTGACAAATGTTAAAGTTATAGGCAAACTAAAGAATGTGCTTATAAGATTATCATCTAACCCCAAGGTTCATCAAGTTATTGATATAATTGTTGTGGATATTCTAGAAGTGTATGGTCTGTTTTTAAGCAGGGACTGGTCGGAGCAGCTACACAGTTATTTTGCAACAGATTGGTCTCATCTATGGCTTCCAGAGAACGAAAAGCCTAACAAGATAAAAGTGAATCATGAGCACTACCTTAAGTTCATGGGCACAGATTTGAACGATACCAATGAACCATTTACACCTTCTTCTGATTCACCTGAAGTACAAGGGATGGACACCTTCTTCGGCAATTTCATGGCCGAGGCTTCAGGTATCACCAATCCAGAACAACAGTCCGAGATTGTAGCATATGTGCAGCCAACATCTTCTACTCAACGATCTCATATGCCCGATGGAAATCAAATTTGGTATCTTTATTTCGATGGGTCTGAGTCCAAAGAAGGAGCTAGAGCAGGATGTGTCATTATCGATCCAGTAGGTAACAAACATTAATTGCATGTAGGTTGGAATTTGAATGTACTAATAATACTATAGAATATGAGGCTTTACTGCAAGGTCTCAGAAAAGATTTGGATATGAACATTCAAAATTTAACCATCTTTGTCGATCCGAAATAGTGGTTAGAGAGGTAAGAGATACTATCCATTGTCTGTCTCCACATCTCAAAAGCTACCAATCCGAGGTATGGAATTTAATGAATAAATTTTCTGCTTTCAATATAAATTCTATTCCTAGATTGAATAACTCTGAAGCAGATTTATTAGCTAATGTAGCTTCGAAAATTCTTCCTGCAGAAGGCTTGTCCCCAGATGCATTCTCCGTTGAGATGTTGTTCAGACCATCTATTCCTGACAACATCACGAACTGGAGAGTCTTTGACGACGATCAGCAGATTATTAACTTTCTACACATGGAAGAAACCTTTCAAGGCGCAGTGATAGACGAACACACACATGACGACAATTTGTGCGATTTCACGGTAATACCAGATCCGAGAACTCCTGAATCTTCATCGGATATGGTAAACTCGATTCCTTAAATCTGTAGTTAGATTAGAGAAGTTTTATGATTTTCAAGATAAATTTAAAAGGACGGTCAACTGTAAAACCAATAGTTCCTCATTATCGTACGAAAAAGTAAACTTAGGAACCAATGAAAATCCTCAGTGCATTAATCTAGGGTTGGGGTGTTCTCAACAAGAAAAAGATGCATTTATTAAATTGTTCAAAGAATTTAAAGATGTCTTTGCATGGACGTATGATGACCTTAAAACTTTCGACCCTAATATCATACAGCATGTCAGTCTTATGAATCCCCAAACCTTACCCTTTCAACAAAAACTGAGGAAAATGCATCCCAAGCTCGAACCGACTGTTCAAAAAGAATTGAATAAACTTCTGAATGCTAAGATAATTTTTCCTGTTAGACACACTCAATGGGTTTCTAACCTTGTCCCAGTCCAGAAGAAAAATGGGGAAATTCGACTCTGCGTTGATTTCCAAAACCTTAATAGAGCATCTGATAAAGACAACTATCATGTCCCGCCCATGGAACAGATCCTTCAACAGGTATTTGGTTCTGAGAGACCATCCTTACTGGATGGTTTTTCGAGGTACAACCAAGTCCTGATGTCTCCACCAAACCAACTTAAAACTACCTTCCGTACTCCATGGGGCACTTATGCTTATCGAAAAATTCCCTTTCGATTGATTAATGCTGGTGCCACTTTCTAGAGAGCGATGGACATCACTTTCTGAGGCTTAATCAATCAATCCATCGTAGTTTACTTATATTATGTTACCGTATTTTCTAAAAACAAAAAAGATCATCTAGCTCACTTACGAGCCATTCTACAACGATGTTGTAAATACGGCATCTCCTTGAATCCAAAAAAATCCATCTTTGCAGTAGAACAGGGTAAACTCTTGGGATTCATTGTGTCTAGTGAAGGGATGATTATCGACCCCGAAAGGACTCAGGTCATCGCTAAACTTCCCCCTTCTACATCTAAAAAATCTATGCAGTCTTTCTTAGGCCATATTAACTTCGTGAGGAGATTTGTCCCCAGCTTCTCTGAAATGGTCAGACCCTTGCAGAACCTAATTAAGAAATACACCCAATATCACTAGAGACCCCTAGAAAATCAAGCTTTTAATGCAATAAAGAAGGCCATAATAGACACTCCGTCTCTCATGAGCCCAGATATTTCTCAAGACTTTACACTCTACACTTTTTCTTCTGACCATTCCTATGCCGTCGTCCTAACCCAGAAGAATGTCAAAAACAATGAAGTACCCATTGCCTTTATGAGCTCTGCTTTCAAAAGCACTGAACTTAATTACCCAGCGATAGATCGACAAGTCTACGCTATTTTCAAAGCAGTTAAGCAATTCCGGTCCTATCTTTTGAAGTCAAGGATGAAAGTCATTGTCCCCTACCCAGCTGTCAGGAAATTGTTAGTGTAGAAGGAACTAGGTGAAAAGAGGGCTAACTAGGTCACCTCCTTGCAGGAGTACGACTTAGAAATCACCCCAGCTCAGATAGTGAGAGGTCAAGGGTTATGCAAATTAGTTGCTGATTCAGCAATAGGACAGCAAGAAGAAAGGGATACGTCAAACCTAGGACAACATGATCAGAATCTAATCTGTTGCGCACAAAACTCTATCAGTCCTTGGTATGACGATATAAGATTCTGTCTTGAACATGGTTCATCCCCTCGTCGCCTGGATCTCGCTAAAAGAAGAGCGTTGAGATTAAATTCCACCTCCTTTCATCTGGTTAATGGTATCCTATTTCGTCAGAGTTTTGACGGCATACTGATGCGCTGCCTTGAAAAAGATGAAGCAGAAAAAGTCTTGCTAGAGTTGCATGCAGGAGAAGCTGGTGGTCATTTTGGTGGTGACACCACTGCCCATAAGTTTTTAAGAGCTAGTTATTACTGGCCCACGCTTTTTAGAGATGCCCATGCCTTGTGTCATAAATGTATCATTTGTCAAAAAGCATCTAGGTAGTTACAAAAACCAGCCTTTCCTTTGCAACCTGTTTCTATAGATTCTCCTTTTCAGCAGTGGGGCCTCGATATCATAGGTCCAATCAACCCCCCATCTTCACAACAACAAAAGTTTATTGTGACAGCCACAGATTACTTTACCCAATGGTCTGAAGCTACTGTGTTAAGAACTATCAACACCAGTCAGGTAATTGCCTTTCTAAATTCGAATATTATCACTCGCTTCGGTATCCCTGACTGTTTAGTATTCGATAATGCTTCATACTTTTCTTCTCTTGAGATGAGCGAGTTTGCTTTGGAAAAAGGAATTAAGCTGAAGTATTATGATAGTTATTACCCCCAGGGCAACGGATTGGCAGAATCAACAAACAAGAACTTGATTAAAATCATCAAGAGAACGGTGGTTGAAAATCACAAAAACTGGCACAATGCATTGTTAAATGCATTGTGGGATGATAGGGTAACGCCAAAAGTTTCTGTAGGTAACTCCCCCTTTTTTCTCGTTTATGGCAGAGAAGCAATTCTGCCACCTCACATTCTTCTTCCTTCACTTCAGTTGTCGCAGAAAGTCCAAGAAGAAGATTGTCCCCCTTTGGAAGACCGAATTAACACTTTGATGAAGCTAGAAGAAGTAAGAGCCCAAGCTAAACGTAAGTTAGATCAACATCAACTATTGGTTAAAAGATGGTTTGATTCTAACTCTGCTTCTGATAGGAATTTTGAATTAGGTGACCTCGTCCTGAAATGGGACAAACCACATGAGGGAAAGGGAGAGCACACAAAATTTTAAAAAATATGGCTTGGACCATTTTTAATTGCTAAAAAGTTGGGTCCCAGTTCTTTTCGATTGCAAAATCTTGAGGGGAAGCTTGACACCTATCCGGTGAATGGCCAAGCCCTGAAAAGATACTTTGCTTGATGACTACCCTTGTATATTATGTACATATTTTGCTTTTGTTTTCTTTTTCTTTTTCTTTTTTGTTTTTGATTTTTCCTTTGAATTTGTCAGCTTGTGCTTTTGGAAAATACACATACCTGTACACTGAGCTATTCAGACAAAGAAAACAGAAAATTCCTTCGCTGAAATAACTGCTAAGAAAATTTGTATAAACATCAATGGTATATTTATGAAATTTATATCTGTGTTGGAAAAAGTCTGTTGTTTGAATGAAGTTGACTGATTTCAATCTCTGAGTAAATCTTGTCATGATCATCTATTATCTTTTTATGCTATCCCTATTCCTTAAAGGAATGACTCAGAAGATGTCTCCCTGTCTTAGGAAGTTTTTTTTGCAAATAAAAAATTTCTGGATCTAAATAAAGGACAGTTCTAAAAAATTCTGATGAGGTCTGAAAAAATATGTTAAAATATCATGATTTTCAGTGTCACCCCGCTCAACTATATATCTATAAAAAACAAAACAAAATAAATTATTAATAGAGTTGTGGGAAGTTCTTGTAAACCCACCGGGATATTGAACAGGTCTGCTGGCAGTGGGTAAATGCATGCATGATGCCAAGAAAACTTTGTTGGGGTACTGAACAGGCCCACTGGCAGCAAATCAATGTAGGGTATACGAAAATTTACAAATAAGAAACCTTTTTAATGTCCTTTATTCTGATCTAGAACTTCTTGGCAGGATACAGATGTCAGAGTGGGTTAAATGGCTACCCTATCGAGGCTATGGACGCCTGCTGGCAACAATGTCTCTATCAACAGTATTGGAGATTTTATCTTTAATATCGTGACTTGCTGGTCTTAAGACTGTTATCTGTTTTCATATTTTAAAACACTGCTGAAATAGTTGATTTAATGATGATGTTTATACCATTTTTTGGTTGTTGTTTTTGAGTTGGAATTATCTTTGCTGTCCTAATCTGAATTTGTCCTTTTGGCAGAGATAACCACTTCTACCAGTGTGTCACCATTGTTGGTAGCCAATTCACTTTTTCTACTGTTTTATAAGCTGCCTACACCAATGTTTTGCAAAAATAAATTTTTTGTCGCAATTCTCAAATAAACGACATTTTTATTTTTTGCGACATTTGCACATTTACCTTCGTTTTTTGTTTTCATGACTGTAAGTGTGAAAACTTGGTATTTCGAAGTCGCATTAAAATCATTATTGAATTGTCGTTATCATTTTTTTTTATATGCACATTGTGTTTATATTTTACTTATCATTATGCAGTTGGCAAAACTTTTTGATCTGTACTCATTGGACATCCTTTGATTGATTATGTAATTTCGTTTCATGAGTAATTGAGGTTGTGATGCATTGGTAATTGGATTTATATGTTCTTTGATTTGATCTAATTGATCATTGGTTTCATAAAAATACATAGGTGTTATGGTAAAACCCTTGATATATATCATTTGATATGACACCTAGTTCATGTGATCAAACGCATTGGCACATTGGTTAAATTCTTGGTATACATAAAACGCGCTGGTACATTGCTTAAACTCTCGGTATTGATTTCAACTTGTATGTTTGGTTTTAAAACTATGGTATAACCATTGCTTGCACAAATGATTAATACACTTACCATTGGTTTCATTGGTCGGGCAAATGACATAATTGTTAAACTATACAATAGTGGGTTTAATAGCTATAAGTGCCGGTGGTTGTACCTTAGCAATAACTATTATGCATGGCCAGAAAATAGCTCCACCACCTTCGCACGATGTCATTAATGCCTATCCCTTATCCCTGTTACACCTCTGTTAGCCCGGGTAACCCTTCGTGCACTCTGCTCCTGTGTATGCTATGACTCAAACCCTGGACTTACCATGTGCTCTTCTCCATGGCACCAGTGGTGTGAATTGATCCGAATGGTAGCCAAGCATTGCTACTGTTCGACAATGCCCGGAAAGACTTAGAGGATAAAGGTTGGCTCACATTTGTACAACAATTCGAGGGTTTTAATTTATTTGTTGCACAGTAGTTCACCCTGACTTTTGATGGTTGTAGAGCCAAGGTGGGTGAAATTCAGTTGGAAATCAATGAGGAGTTTTTTAGTTTTTCCACAGGGTTAGCAGCTACTGGACAGTGTTGGTTTAAAAATTCAAAAGTGGAAGAGGTGCCATGGCCACTACTGTTCGTCTCACGAAAGTTCACATCCTGTGACAGAGGTATTCCCATTTCCATGCTTAAACCACGATGGCATGACCTTTTGATGGTGGTTAAACAATTCATGACCTGTGAGGGTCGATACAGACTAGTTTTTCTCTACCACCTGCGTTTGTTAATGAATTTCATAGGGTATCCATTGAATATGCCTTTTTATTTCCAGCGTAGCGTATACAAAATGTCAAAAAGGTTTAAAAGAGAAAAGGCCGATAGTAGCCTGTTCCACCATGGCCTAATCAGACTCATCATTGTTCATCACTTGAATCTCAACGGTGATAGCTGGCAAGATTTTATCTCTCGAAATGGTTTTGATGATACAAACCCCATCCAAGTTGACAAGCCTGTGGTTAATGAAGCTAATGTCGGGCCACCCGTGCCCTTCCATTTCCTACTCCCTTCTCAGAAACCCTTGGTTGACCCTGATATTGACTTACCCAACGTCTTAGCAGACAAGGATGAGGCTATTAAAAAGCTTGTAAGCAAAAAGACCAAGGCAAACCCTACTGTTGATGGAAAAGGTAAAAAGAATGCTTGGCTTATCTCGAGAATGGATAGAAATAAACCTAAACCTAGTGCTGAGCAGAAGCCCATAGTCCTTAGTGAGGATTCAAACTCTGACATAGAACGTTTCCTAGCTAGTGAGTACCCTTACTCACAGGGTGTGTGCTCCGAGCCACCTTATGACTTAGTTTCCAATCTCCCCCCTTGCCTAAAGAATAATCCTAGCTACCCTGGGATCAAGCTTCATAACGAAACCCTCGGTAATATAACCAAACCCTCACCTGCATTTTCGAAGCCCGGACAGTCGTCGTGTGACCAATGTGATGTGTGGTTGGAACGATACTATTTAGACGTTCCTTTACTTCAACCAAAAATCAAATCATTGGAAAACCAAGTTGCAATGTTGACCAGCCAAAGGGACAAGCTCCGAGCAACTGATAGGAAGCAGAAAACTACTGGTTCCATCATTTTTCGAAATGTTGAATCCTCTACAGCCGTTGTCAATTCCAAAATGTCATGATCAAGTTGTCTTCTCGTCATCCAATTATGAATTTCGATATCATTTTCGTTTTGTGAATTCCTCAGATTAATATAATGATTTGAGTTGGCTTTCAAATAGCTTTGTCTATCATTTGAAATGGATCTGTCATAATGTTGTTCATCCTATACATTTTTTTCTCTTTGCTAAAATTAAATGAAGTTTTGATTTGGATACACGATTTGCTCATTCCCAGTTTAGCAATTGACAGGTTTTTCGTTGGATTTGATTCGATTGTTTGTTGATATGAGTTAACGAAATCGATGGTTTTCTTTCAATTGGATTTGTCTTGTATCTAATCTAAACAGGAGGTTTTCATGCTAAATTTAGAGAATGATCATGTTTGGATTTGATTTCGTTATGGTTAGTTCGTATGCTATGATTTTGGAACAACTTCGTGAGTTTGAATTGACGTGATGAAATCTTCTAAATTAGGAATACAACTCTGATTGACTCGGATTCGGAAAGAACGTCTCTGTTTCGTATGAAAACAATATTCTCATTTAAGCCTGTGCAAAAGATATCTACGCCCGAATCACAGAGCGGTTTTGATTCACAACGACTATGTTAAGCTCCAACTATTCGATTTGCTCTTGTTTTGATTGGATTGTTGTGTATCTTCAGTTAGTATGATCGATTTTATGAGTTGTATTCATATCAAAAATAGACTTGATTGCAGCTCTATTAATTTTAATTTTCAAACGAGTTTGTTAACTTAGATCGACTTATGTTATTTATGTCAAATTCGTATGAGGAAATTCGGGTAATAGTCGTTTCAAAATGAATTCAAGAAATGATTTCGTGAATGATTTTGTCTGCCCCAATTTGCAATAACAAACGATCAGATAACTCTTACAAACCCTGTTATCAATTGATTGATCTCATTATGATTTCGTTTATGACAATTTACGCACCAGTTTTCATTTAATTCGCTCATGGCATGGATCATTTGTTATGTCAATACAATTATGTTGAATTGAAAATGATCTTGTTTGGATTCGATCCTGTTTCCTGTTGATGAGGCAGCATAACAATTGCCTATGATTTGTTTTAATTGCATCGATTTCAATTTGATATGAAACGATTTCATTACTGTTCGATATGATTTTGTTCACCCGATTACGTGGCAACAAACAAAATAGAGTATATGCATCTCTGTAGTCATTTGATTTTACTTTTGTTTTGATCTCAAATAGTATAACAATTTCAATTTGAATGATTTGTTTTCGAATAACTATTAGATATTAGTTGAATTTAATTCTTTTAAAGATTTGAATTGATTTTAATGCTAATTCTGTGTCTGATTTAGACCAGCTACAGAATCGGAAGATTTTGTAGCTAGTCTATAGAGTTAGATTTTTTATCATTTTTATCAACAAAATATCCTCCTAACTTGTTCATTTTTTACCCCTTTCAGGTACATCCGAATTGCATTGGACATGTTGGATAGTCTAGGAGATATTTGTGTGTTTTAGTTTTATTTTAGGTTCTTAGTTTAGTCAGACTTGGGATATCTTCCCAGATTTTATGTAAACAGTTGTGATAACTTCCACAAGGATGTTTTACCCTATGGAAGGTCTTTAAATACTTATTATTTTGTGTAATAAGGGGCATCCTCACTTGTGGGAGAACCAAGCTATGGATTTCTAATACAAACTGAGACGAGAGTTGATGTTATTGCTACAGCTTTCTCTTTCATAATATCAATCTTTTGTTTCAAGTTTATGCATGTCATTTGCAGTTGATTATAGACTACTTTAGCTATCATAATCTATTGCAGAATGATATGATTTGATTAATGTGCCATCCATATCTGATTTCTTTCATTATTTAAAAGTACAACAATCACTTGGTTTTAGTTAATGAATCACAGATTTCTCTTCTTCATCAATTGAATCATTTCATATAGATCTTTGCATACAGGTTTATCTAACTGTGAAGATTTATAAATCATAAGATTGTTGTGAATTTTTATGTCTTGTTTCTCCTGTAATTATATTGAAGAGCACAACAGTTTCCCGTTTACGAGAAGCTAGTGGATAATTCGGTGCAGGTTTCCTCCCTCCGATCAGCTAAGACAATCATTTCATACAGGAAAAATCTGGAACGTTTCTCCAAGTTAGTTTGTTATTTATTTGTTTGGTTAATTTGTTAGTATAATATTAGTAGTTTAGTTAGATATATGTTTAGTTAGATTTGTAGTTAGAATTAGTATATTAGTTGTTTAGTTTAGTTAGTTTTTATTTAATTTCTTTTTCATAAAATTATAAAATCAACAAAAAATATCTCTCTCTGTCTTAGGGCAGAATGCAAATGAGTTTTTCAGGTTTTCATTCAAATCTGTAAATTATAGATATTGTACATTTTGTGAATAAGTTTTATTTCTGTTAGTAGTTAGATATTTAATTAGTTAGATTTAGTATAGTATTAGTTAGTAGATTGTATATAGAATAGTTAGATTAGTTTATTAGTTTGTTTTAATAGTTATTTTTAGTTAGATTAGTTTATTAGTTTGTTTTAAATAGTTAGTTTTATTTATATTAGTTAGTTTAGAGTAGTTTTCTTTTTGTTTTCTTAGGACTTAGATCGGATAACGGAGCCGCTAAACCCGTCAGGGTGGTTCATCCCAAACGGCTTGGGTTATTAGACAACCCCGGACTGGTTCCACTCTTCCAGTTGATGGACGGTCAATTTCGCCCATCAACAGATACAAAGAGGAATTTCTTCCATGCATAAACATGCTAAATACCTTGATTGAGAATGCGGATGTAACAAGTTGAACATTGAAATCATAGAGCGATGACATAATCGAGCAATATGGGTGGTCATAGATGTTTAGCTATTATTCAGTAATTTAACCTTTTAATGTCTTTGACAAATGCAGGTTTGAAGGGTGGTCACCTCCATGATCCAAAACACATTTCCGAAAAGGTGTAAATCATTTTCTTCTCTTGCGTCATGAAATTTTCCTTCATTTCCTTGTATACTTAAATTCAAAATCAGAAAAAAAAAATGACACATAGCATGCATAACACATAATTTTTTTATGACTGGGAGTAATAGTAATTTTGCATATTCATAAACAAAAAAATGAGACTTATCTTTTAACAAAAATTGGTACAAGAGATTGGTCATGAAAGAGAAAATTTCCATTGATCCACAACCATCTACTGTAGATACCACCACCAACCTAGGCTATGAGGCTACCATGTTGAAAAAAAAAAGCAATAAGATTCTATATTTCTCATCCCAACCTTTCTACTCACATTCTTACCTAACCTTCTCAACACAAAGCATTACAAGAATCTGATTCATCCTGCGATAGATAAGGAAATCTCTTCCAC
>JASDQU010685840.1:9773-22236 GCA_032191745.1 Picea mariana | reverse complement strand
CTATCCTATATGCTCACCTACAACCACTATATTTCATCCAAAGTCTACAATTTTCCTCTTCTTGATGTTTATTTTGGTTAATTTCCAAATTGGTATGGGTTGGAAATGGAGAATAAAACATGAAATATGTAGAGAATTAATGTTAGAGTGCTTCCCACAATGTTAGAGTCAATGAAAATGATATCATTGGTGGAAATTATGGATGAAATTACCTATAACTAGCGGAATGTAGGACTCTTACACTTCCCATGGCATGAATATTGTACTCAACCCATGCTCCCATTATTATGTGAAAAGACTTTCCCCACCAACCTCTTGCATAGATTCAAGGATTGGTTGATATGTCAAAGAAGGTATATGGCTTCATTTAAGTCACATTGTAGAAGAATATGAGTTCTGAGAATGACCTTAGAGATAGAGGATTTATTTTCCCATAGGTCCCCTTTCATCTTCCCGTATAGTGGAATCATAGTGCCTCTCATGCCTTCATGTGTTTTCTATGGTGGGTTGCATCACCATACATTGAAGCACTTGGAAGGCCTAATTACTATTTAACTATTTGAGTGAAGGTCATTAGTGTTGTGTTAGAGTCTTATGATTGTGTTTTGTATTTGTAAAATACACCATGTGAAAATCTTACATCAAAGCCATACATTGTCATTGACCTATTGAAACAAGTATTATCAAATAGTTGTTGTACCACTCGAGCACATATGTCAATTTAGACACATTTTCTTTGAGTATTTCATCTTCTATATTGCATTATTTATTTTAATTGTAACCTTGAATGAGACTATTTTAGTGCACAATGAATTCCATATGGTTAATGATTGTATTTGAATCTCTCACTACAACCAACGATTGAGCACATGAACCTTTAGAAATTTTCAATCCTTTCCAAAGTGCATAAGCTTTTGCTTGGTTGTTGGAAAATACACCAAGTCCCCATGCAAAAAAAGTTATTAATATAAATAATAAATAATGTCAATGTTTTCTATTGATAGTTATTAATATGGTAATATTAATATTAATATTGCCACCTAAAATATTTTTTTATTTTTTATTTTAAATAAATATTTGTCGTCGCACTTCCGATGACATTAATATACCTGTGACGAATTCACTATTTAAACCAAAAAAGTTGTCATTGCAAGTGTGATGAAAACAAAATCGTTGCGATGATATAAAAAAAAATGCTGTCATTCCTACGACACATTTGCTATATAAACAAAAACAATGTTGTCGTCGCAAGTGCGATGACAACAAAATTGCTGCGATGCATTTGCTACATAAACAAAGACATGTTATCGTTCTTGCGATGAATTCGCTATATAAAACAAAAAATGTTGTCGTCGCAAGTGAGACGACAAAAAAAATGGCTGTGACGCATTTGCTATATAAACAACAAAAATTGTTTTCACAATGGTCGTCGCAATTGAGACGAACTGTTGGTTTCACTTAGCTTGTCTATATTGTCATATTGGCGCCAATATTTCTTTTTTTGTCGCAATTGTGAGAAGTTCCCTAGGGTCGTCGCTCTTGCGACGTTAATTCAATTTCGTCGAAATTTCCATGTGCCATAAAATGATGTTTTAGAGACTCAAGATTCGTCACAATATCAACGACATAACGTCGCAATATCGTCGAAATAGCCGTTGCAAAATGACCCAAATTTGCTAGTGTGATGTCAACGTGCCACATCACCCCGAACTGATCGCCTTCCAAGCCCTTCAATCTCACGGTCGATGTGTGTCCACATAACCCATCAATCTATGGCCTCCATCACTTCGACGTGCGTTAGGGGGATTTGTGGTGTGACTTCCTCCCTACTTTCGGAGTGGTCAGCGTCAGGCTGACCAAGGTCTAGATTTAACGGTCAGGGGAGATCCCAAAGGGTCCCGAGATCTACAGTCCTCATCACTTCGTAGCTCTGACCTTCGGAGGTTTCAACTTTTTGACCGCTTCTCTCTCTTGAAGCAGGACTCCGCTGGAGTAATGTACGTGGTTCCCTTCATAGGTTAATCGAACAACTAAGAGGGGTTCTTAATGAACTCTCCAGATCCACGATTCACATCACTTCATAACTTCAGCATTTGGGGAGTTGGGTGATTTAACATCCCTATTCTCTCGAAGTATGACTTTGTCGAAGTTACCTTGGTGTAGATCCAAAGGCTAAGGGGACTCTGGAATACCCTCAGATCTATGGATCACGTTAATTCACGATTGAGGAGAGGATCAGGGTTTAACGGTGGGGTAGATCTATCTGCCATGGTTAGGGAAACCACCAGGCATCAGTCGACCTCGTGGGTAACCATAACAATCATTTGCCTTCGACTGGTTTACAAATGGTAAGGTCGAAACACTCAGGAGCTCTGAACTCTTGGAGTTTCGAAGACAAAAAGGCTTAGCTCCATTTGGGACCTAGTGCAGGGTTCCTAGACCTTGGTCATAAGAGTCCTTGAAAAAATCTTGTGGGCTACATGCTAATATCTTATTTGTGAATGGGTTAAGGACACAGGAATGAGACCTCATTCATATGGGTGAAAGGTCTGAAGGAGGTTCCCTCCTTCCATAGGGTTTGATTTTATTATTCCTATGAAGTTAGAATCTATAGGTTGACAGATCATTCTAGTAAACCCTTCCCCGACACTCTTGCAGACATACATCCCCTAGCTCCCTAGCAGCTTAGCTGAAGTAACCAGAAAAAACTTTGAAGCATGGGTTCATAGAGAAGCATTACACATTTCTACCTTAATCATTCAATACAGAACTCGGTAATAAACATATAAATATATTCACTCATCTTTCCCATTTCAACACACATAGTATGAAAATAATTATCAGAAAATCAAAGTTTGTGAAGCGACTACTGAAAGGGGTGCATGTTTCAACCCAACCATAGGCACATCCAATCCTGAACAGATTTATCGTTGGCCACCCCCGAGCTAGACCACAATGCTCTCAGAGATATTTTTTCTTCTTACTCAACGATAGTCAGGGACATAGGTTACTCTCCCCCTCCCATGGGATCTTGGTAACAGGTTTTCTCTATACCAAGAAAGGAGTTATGCATGAGTACCTCCACAGTCACTCGTCATCCCCATTTATCAACTTGAAAATGAAAACCTTGCCAACGACTTCTTGCACCTAGAATGAGCTCATTTCCTAGTTCTTCCTTGAACCAGAGAGTTGCAAGCGCTCTTTTCTCTTCTCGAGATTGGTATTTCGACTCTTCTCTCTTCGCATATCTCTCTCCCCATCTCTGCCCTAGAATTACCTCTTTGTATTTCCTTCCTTAGCAAGGTTGTGTGGGCCTAAATCCCTGGATCGTGGTCATGTCTGGAAGTCTTGCAAATGGGTGCTTTTCCCCATCTCCTCATTAACTCTTGATTAGGACTCTTCCAACTACCAATCTGACTGGTAATTCATTTCCGGGTCAGAGGACTATTTTGAGTTTGAGTCATTAAATCCAGTAAGGTATTGGTTTGGTGGGGGGTCATCTCAACCATTTATAGTTCCCCTCACCCTCTCTCTCATAGTATACATGGTCTACCTTGGAAAACCCCCCTTTCAGCAGTTATGCAACACCTTTCCATTTTCTATTAATAACATAAAATGCATACATTGACATTTTAACAAAAAGGTTCATCAAATAAAACATTCACACGTATCTAGTCTTCCATAGTCTCTTCGCCAGTTACAATTATATTTATATTTAAAAACTGGGGGAAACAGGGGTATTACAATCCCCTCACCCTTAAAGGAACATCGTCCTCGATGTTGTATCTGCCAATGTGCTTTGTATGCACAGAAGTAAACAAAAATGGGTATGCTAGTTTCATGGCATCCTTTATTTCCCATGTAGCCTCATCTGGGCCAAAGTGTTTCCACTGCACCTTGACCTGTGCAATGGTTCTGTTCCTGAGTGGGTTTTCCTTCCTGTCTATTATGCATTGTGGTTCTGACGGGAATTATCCCTTTGGTTCCACCTGAATCACAAACCAGTCAATTATATGATTAGAATCATGTACACATTTATTCAATAATGAAACATGGAAAACATTATGTGCCTTCACTATGGGAGGAAGCACTAATCTATAGGCTGCAGGTCCCACTCTATCCAAAATTTCAAAGGGTCCACAATACTGAGGTTCTAACTTGGCAGAAGCTCCCATTATCAAGGAGCTCTTCCTGGGTCTACTTAGAGATACACATGATCCCATGTTTTGAACTCTCTAGGAGTCCTCTTTCTGTCTGCATAGCTTTTCTATCTATCCTGAGCTATTTTCAGATTCTTCTTTATCTGAATTAATTGTTGTTCCATTTCTTTTATTATATCTAGCCCAATTGTAATTTTTTCTACTGTGTTATCCCAGCTGATTGGAATCTTGCACTATCTACCATAGAGGGCTTCAAAAGGGCTCATCTTCAATGAATCTTGATAGCCATTTTTGTAGGCAAACTCTACCAGTGGTATGTAGTCTTCCCACTTCTTAGAATGATGCATTACATGCATCCTTAACATGTCCTCTAACACTTGGTTTACCCTCTCTTTCTGTCCATCGGTTTGAGGGTGATAGGTTGTACTAAACAACAATTTAGTCCCAAAACCAACCTTTAAAGATTTCCAAAATATTGAAGTAAATTACGTATCTCTGTCAGATATGATCTCCTTAGGCATGCTATGCAACCGAAATATTTCTTTCATGAAGATACTAGCAATATCTATTGCCTTGCAAGTTGACTTGATGAGAAGGAATTGAGCATCCTTGCTCAATTTGTCCACCACTACCATGATGGCATCATTCTGCTTGGCCGATTTTGGTAATCTTGTGATGAAATCCATGGAGATGGCTTCCCATTCCATTCTAGGATTGGTAGGGGTTGCAATAGCCTTGCTGGATGCTGTTGTTTTTCCTTTACCTGCTGACATTCTAAACATTTAGCCAAGTAATCAGATATGTCCTTCTTCAGTCCTGGCCAATAAAATAGTTTCCTAATGGTTGTGATCATTTTCTGATAACCAGGATGACCCATATATGGTATTTTCTGTAGTTCATCCATCATGAACCTCTTCAAGTCGTCACAATTCGGGATATAGAACCGACCTTTGTAAATTAGCCGGCCATCATTCAACATTTCATAACCTTCGAACTTCATCCCTGTGGACTCTTGTTCTAAGTACAATTTTACAGCCTCAAAAAATGCATATGTTTCTTGTGCACTCTTGAATCCCTCCTTGACATCCGCTTCATAGGTTCTTACAGCTACCAGGTGAATCACTTTCACACTTCTGCTAAGGGAATCAACCACCCTATTTTCTTTTCTTTTGATATGTTTTATTTCAAAATCAAACTCACTAAGGAGAGCCATCCATCTAGCTTGTCTATCATTAAGTGTTGGTTGATCAAGCAAGTACCTCAACCCACAATGGTCTGTCATAAGCACAAATCTTCTACCCAGGAGGTAATGCCTCCACATTTTTAAAGCATGCACTATGGAAGCCAATTCTAGATCATGGGTCACATAATTGATTTCATGCTCATTCAATTTTCTAGATTCGTAGAAAATTGCATGTCCTTCTTGCATAAGGACTCCTCTGAGTCCTTCCTTGCAGGCATATGTACACACAAGGAAGTCTTTTTTTAGGTCTGCAATATTCAACATAGGTGCATTGGTCAGAAGGTATTTTAGCTCTTGGAATTTCTCTTCACATTCTGATGTCCAAAATAATTTAACTCCCTTTTTCTGAAGGGAGGTTATTGGGCAACCAATCTTGGAAAATCCTTTTATGAACCTCCTATAGTATCTTGCTAGGCCCATAAAGGATCTGATATCAGATACATCCTTTGGGGTAGGCCAATCCATAATGGCCTTGATCTGGTCAGGATCAACTATCACTCCTTCTTCAAAAATAACATGGCCTAAGTAATGGACTTGTTTTTGGAAAAAGTCACACTTACTAAACTTAGCATAGAGTTGATGTTCTCTTAGTACTTGAAGTACTAGATTGAGATTTTCTTCATTCTCTTTCCTATTCTTGGAATATATTAGGATATCATCAATGAAAACCAATACAAACCTATCCAAGAACTTACTGAGTACATTATTCATTAAGCACATAAAAGTGGTTGGTGCATTGGTTAACCCAAATGGCACCACCACAAATTCAAAGTGACCATATCTTGTCCTAAAGGTTGTTTTGTGGATGTCTTCATCCTTAATTTGGACTTGATGGTATCCAGACCTCAAGTAAATCTTGGATAAAATTGTAGCACCCCTTAATTGATCAAACAAGTCATCGATCCTTGGTAAGGGGTAGTTATTATTTATGGTCATCTTATTGAGTTTCCTATAGTCTATGCACAACCTAAGTGTGCCATCCTTCTTTTTCAAAAACAAGGTTGGTTCTCCCCAAGGAGACACACTAGGCTGAATATAGCCTTTGTCCATCATTTCCTTTAGCTATAGTTTGAGCTCAAATAGCTCTAGTGTACTCATCCTATAGGGTGTTCTAGACACTGGCACCACTCCTAGTGCAAGTTCTATTGAAAATTTAATATCCCTTCTTGGAGGTAGACCTGGTACCTCTTCTGGGAACACATCTTTATACTCTCTTAATATGGGATGGCCCTCTAGGTTTGATTTGTTGTCCTCAACAGAGTCCAACACTTGTATTACATACAAAGGACATCCTTTTCTGTAATACTTCTTCACTTGAAGGTATGATACTTGTCTCACTGAGACAGGATTTTGAATCCCTTGTAGGGTTACCTTCCTCCCTTCTTCATTTTCATAATCCAAAGTTCTATTGTAATAGTTCAACTTGGTTTTATGGGCAACCAACCAGTCCATGCCAATCAGCAGGTCATATGACCCTAAAGGAAGTATGTTTAAGGTTGTTTGGGTGGGTAATCCACTCATAATGAATTGGCATGTTGGTATGACCGCTGTTACTTTTCTTTTGGTTCTAGTGGCTAGTTGTACCAGCCATGATTTAACATATTTAACTTGTTGCAATTTACATTTATCAACAGTTTTAGGGGCAACATAACTCAAATTAGAACCAGGGTCAATTAAAATGGAAACTAGATGGTTGGAAATCATACCTTCCATCTCCACCACTAAAGCTCGGTGGTCGGCTTGTCTATTATCCAAGGTTGCATAAATTTGTGGCATTCACCTAGCCACATCATCAATTGTGGTAGCCTCTTGGACTTTGTAGTCCCTCCTATTTTTATGTTGCCTATATGGGCAGTCTCTCAATAGATGTTCCTCTCCACAACCCCAACATTTCAAGGGTTCTCTCTTTGTGTTATCAGTCTTACCTGGGGCTGCTCCAAAGGGTTTAGTACCACTATGAGATGGAAATTTTTGTTTATATACACTCCCAGTAGGAAGGCTCATATTAGAACATTTCCCATAGTTCTTAAATCTTGAGGGTTTAAGCCCCTTCTTCTTGAATCTTGAAGTACTTTTCTTCTTCCAATCCTCATGAGGTTCTATCTTATTCTTGAATTGCTCATAGAAATACCTTACCTTCCGGATAGTGTCTTCTAAGGTCCTTGGCTCGTCAATGGAAGGACTGAGGTAGTCCACTAATAAATCATTGCATATTTACCTTTTCATCCTTTATGTAGGGAACATACCTTATCAACTCGAGGAATTTATTGATATATTCATCTATGGTGAGTTGTCCCAAGTTGAGTTCATAGAACTCCTTGGTCTTCCCATCAAAGTACTTCTCTGATAGATACTTCTTCTTGAAGTATTTCTCAAATTGTTTCCATGAAAAATCCTTCTCATGGATTCCTTTCACATTCGTAAGGTCCTCTCACCAAATGGAGGCCTTTCCATTCAGGTTAAAAATGTCTATTCGAACCTTTAAATTTTCAAAGTAGTCATGGACTCTGAAGTACTTCTTCAAGCCAAGCAACCAAACTTGTTATTCTTCTCCCTTCTTAATTTATCCATTGAAGGTGGGTGGTTTGGATCTCTTGAACTCTTCAGGGTCATGACTCTTGGAATGTTTCCTCTTCTTTCTTTTCCTTTGGGAATATGAACTAGTTTTTCTACTAGAGGATTCCATGGAGTTGTTAGTTTCCTCACTAGAGGATTCTTCTAATGAGTGTCTCTTGGCTCCATGTTGGGCCTTCTTTGAGGTGATCCTCCTGGTGTGGCCACTTTCAGGGCCATGCTTTCATATCTTGGGTGGACTCTAGGTTTTCTTCGTATGATGTTTGTCCACATGATTGGCTGTTGGTCCATGTTGCAACCGCCTTTGTATGTATAACAATCTTTTCAATAGGACTGCATTAATTTTAGTTTTTTTTTCCTACTCTTTTAGCAGCCTCTCATTGTTAGCTTTACAACTCTGTAATTCTTCCATGAGGTTTCTTACAGTTTTATCCAAATATGGAGAGGTTTCCACTACCATCCTTTCATCATATTCTTCCTCTCTATTGTGGGATATTTCTCTCAATTCATGGTGTGTCACCATCCTTTATGCTATACTTTTCCTCTGGTCCATTGACTGTTTAAGTGTTGATAAAACATTCTTTGTTAGTTAATGATATACTAGTTTTATGAACAACACACAGTTCACATTTTTCAAACATATACAACAACATAAAGTTTCATTCCTTCCTTCAGTAGAGGTTTAAATAAGCCTCTTAAGAATGGGGTAAAATAGGGTGTCACCCCTAAAATTTCTTTAAATAGGATTTTTAAGCGACTCATTCATGAGACCAAGCAGGCCAAGTGTTGTTTCCATGCTCTGATACCAATTTGTAACACACTCGACCCCTAAGTACCCTTTCTAGGGATGGGGCATCAAAATTTTTCTTACTCTAATAATCTCGAATCATCTCTCTGAGGTCTTCATCCTCTTCTACTTGCCCGTAGATTTCTAACAACTGTTATCAGACATTATTAGTTGAGGGCCACGTGGCTCCACCTTGTTAGTACCATCCCCAAGTTCCTATATCCACGATGAAGGTTTATCCACCATCCAATCCAATGGCAGGACATGGTCTTCATTTAGCGCATGAGCTAGAGGGAAGTTCAGCATTCGGTGTTGATCGACCCTTTTCCTTTCTTCACGCATGTCCTACAGAGTCTCAAATTCCTGAAATCCTGAAGGGTACAAAATCTCTCCACGTGGCTCCGACTTTTGTTCCTTTCAACTTACCCATGACCCTGCATCCCAAACCCCCAGAGTCCGGAAGTCTCGGACTTCTGAAGGGTCCACCCTCGCACGTGGTGACAGTCTAGATGCAGAGGCAAGTACAGGTGGGTCCCAAATACTCCTCCCACCATATAGAACAAACATGTAAGTTCCAGGGATGACATGCGGCAAGGCAGAGAGGACACACGGCAAGGCAGAGAGGAAACGTGATCGCTGCCATCAGGAATTCTTCTTTACCTGCTTGACAGACCATTTCAACTCGTCAACAATATCTTGTTATCTAGTGATTTCCTTGTTGTAAATCAAATTAGCAGCTCACAAAACAACATACACTTGTTGGAATATTCAACTCAAATGAAGATAGCAGAAGCAATACCAAAAACCAAAAATCTCATGCACAATACATAAAGATATTATGCCCATCAACTAAGTTTATCATACAAATAACTTCAAACCTTACAAGGGCTCCCATACTTGGGAAGATGGCCCACAAAGAAATACATAAAACTATAGACAATACTTGCAAATCCGAGCAACTCTTGATCTTTTGTAAGACCTTGTTTTTTCACATTTCTAGAGATGTATGCACCTTTCCTTAAGAAAAACCTCATATATGCATCTGTCTCCACTAAAACCCGCGTACATACACTTAAATACTGTATGACAACTCTGTACGACACGATCCTGCTGTTGTAACTTCAATTTGTTGAAACCCACTTGCGACTGCCTCTATTCTTTCTTCTCCCTAACTTGATCTCTAAATGGATATCCTTCTCCACCTATCCAATATCTCCTTGAATCACAATCCTTCGTGATCCAATCCTCCTGAGAAAAAGTGCTTCTTTTCTCTCTGTATCAAACAATCTCACAATATCTCACACAAGTGTCTTCTCCTTCACCCTTTCCATGCTTTTATAAGATTGAGTTATGACCTAACTTTAATCTCCAAAGTGATTGACGATTGAGATTACTTCTCACCTCAATTGAGATCAATGGCTATTATTTAATTCACTAATGCTAACTAAAGCATTTCTTTAAATAAAACTCAACTCACTAATAAAAGAACTTTATTTTAATAATTTCTTTAATTAAAGTAAATTCTCAAGGTAGAAGGCTTTGGAGGACTTCCACACATCTAGACACTTAGATCTGTGCAGAAATACCTATCTGATGCTACAAACATCATCATGATATGCAGTCAACCAGTGAAAATATTTGTTCTCACGAGCAAGGGAGTTGACAATATCTCTGCAAAAAGGTTCTCTTTTTCTTCTAGTTGCCATCTTTCACATTCTTTTCAATATATTTTGATATATGTGAAGGATACTGATATAAATTATAGAGCTTAATTGTTGAGAAGAAAGATCATTAATAATTCTTAATGATACATCCTTTCACTATGTACACCTTCCTTTAGAATGCATGCGAACTATTAATAGTAAGTAT
This sequence comes from Picea mariana, assembly GCA_032191745.1. Lineage (NCBI taxonomy): Eukaryota > Viridiplantae > Streptophyta > Pinopsida > Pinales > Pinaceae > Picea > Picea mariana. The sequence goes on along the minus strand of JASDQU010685840.1, from coordinate 11,603 downwards.
CCTTCATAAACAAATGATCTTTTGGAAATTACGACAATTAAGCCTGGTTTATTTCTGACAATTGTCTTCTTCTTGTGAAATGGGACATAATAAATGTGCCATAAATTTCCTCGAGAATGAAAAACATGAATGGTTGCTTAGCAATAAATACACCAAGTATGGGAAATTTGGTGCGACAGGAAGGCAAAGAAACAAGTATTTTGGAGGAGTGAGTCATGTGGAGAAATGATTTATGCAAAAAGAATTATGGGGGAAAATAAGTCATGTGTCAAGTTCTCCGCATGAAACGAAACTCAAAAATTGACTAAGTATAGGTTGAGAGGCGGAAATGGGGAAGGAAAAGTAGTACAGGTAAAGGTGTTGTAGAGAAACATCCATGCAGAGGGGAAGTGTTGCAGAGAAGTAGTAACATGTTGGTTTCTCTGCATGAGACATGATTCAAGAATTGGCTAAGTATGGGAATACTACTGTAGAGAGGAGGAGATTCATGTCGAAAAAGTTAAATGTGGAGAAAAGGTTAGATGTAGGTTTCTCTTCCTCCACATACAACAAGATTGGAAAATAGGTTAAGTGTCAGCTCATGTGGAAAAAGGTAAAGTACCAATGCAAAATGAAAAGAAAAGGACTTGATGTGGAGCGCAAAGTATAAACCTAATGCAAGGCTTCTTCGCATGGGATGGATCATAAAAATGGCTAAGTGTTGAAACTACATGATTTTTCGATGTAGTAATGTAGAGATATATGATGCGGAGGATGATGGATTGGGATGAAATGACAGTTTGTCCGCATGAAAAAATTAGCATGAAATACAAGGTTGAGACATGAAAATGGATTAACAGGGCTACCCAACTAGGGTTTCATTGGAGGTATGATCATAGGTGATTTAATGAGTGGAATCACCATTACCAACACCTTGGAATTCGACCATGAGAATTTGGTGATAGGAGGTTCAGGGACAAGGAAAATTTTAGGGGCTAAATTTCACCAAGGGCTAATTTCCCATGGTTTTTTCCAAAAAAGATTCAGAAATTTCCATTTTTTTTTTAGAATTATTCAACCAAATTCTATAAAATAAAAGTATTTTCCTCTAAAAATCACCAAAATTTTCTAGAAACTATATAAAATCCTTAGAAATTCCATTTTTTTACAAAAACATCGCCAAATGTTTTATGGTTGGAATTTAAGAATTGGTAAGACTCTCCTTATACTAATGGGTGGGAACTTGTGCAATGAGTTGACGATGATCTCCCAAATTATGTATGAGGCCCTCCCTTGGATGACCATGACCAACCTCTTACTATTGCTGACATCTTTTCTTTTTGTGTTATTTGATTAGGCTTATTTTTATTTTAATTTTAATTTCTGGATAGTTTGTTGAGTGAGAATATGACTATAGGTGTTTTTTCCTAAGCATGAAACAACAAGCAGATCAACATCGTAGTGAAAGAAGTTTTGAAGTAGGGGATTGGGTGTTTTTAAGAATACAACCATACAAACAGATGTCCCTCAAGCAAGCCAAGAAGGATAATAAATTATCACTAAAGTACTATGGCCCTTATAAGGTGTTGCAAAAGATTGGTACTATGACATACACATTGGAGCTACCTGCATCTTCACGAGTACACCCAGTTTTCCATGTTTCATGCTTAAAGAAGGTTATAGGCAACAAGATCCCAGTTCAAACTATATTTCCAGAACTTGAAGAGGAAGGAAAAATAATATTGGAGCCTAAAGCCATCACTGACACAAGAATTCACCAGCTGAGGAATAGATCCATTTCAGAGTATCTCATTAAATGGAGGAAACTACCGGCTGAAGATTCCACTTGGG
>JASDQU010685838.1:50214-62120 GCA_032191745.1 Picea mariana | reverse complement strand
CAAAAATAAGCTTGAACACTTATATATAAAAGGCCCAACATAAAAAAAAAAAAAACCAAAACTCACAAATGTGCAATGTACATACATTTAAGAATCATCATGAATAGACACATCTTTCCCAGGTATGGATGCATCCTCCTCAATCCCAATCTATTGCACTCTCTTATCCACATTCTGTTCAAACACACTCTCAGACACTCTCTTCTCCACATTGCCCTATAACACATTTCAAATTTCTACATTTGAAAATTAAATTTAAATGATTTTATCACATTAAATTATAGTTTTAAATTTTGAAACATGTAATACTTGTGATCTGCCAACATGAATATCAATAAATTATACCCACCATACCCTAAGATTCAATAAATTATATATTGTTTAAGACATTTTCCTTTTAAATTAATAATTTAAATGACATTTCAATTTTCATATATAACTAAATTTGTTTTCAACATGCAATGATACATGTGAACTCCCACCCTCTTCAAACTCTCCTAATGAGAATTGGGACAAGCCTGCCCAAGTAGCAGAAGATGGAATAGGGATATGTGAACAACACAACTAAGAACTAAATATAGGATTCAATGTGTTCACATTTATACAAAAAATAAATTTCATTTTGTTGATTAGCCAAAAGATAAAAGATTAGACAACTAAAGTGCTCATATGTGGATATTATAAAACACATATCTCATTCAACCCATCCAAATTTAAACTCATGGAATCAAGTCCCCTATTTACTCGAGATTCATTTAACATATGAACAAAATGCAATTAATGATGATAACAACTCAATTATTTCTAAATATGCAATGATATGTATCTAGATCTAGAACTATAAGAAAACTATCATCAAATGCATAAAAACTTTACTAACTATAACACATACCAATACGATGTTTGGTTCATCATTATGAATTAACACCATCCAACGATTACAGAAAAGTGTTTCATACTCATTAAGATCTTTTATTGACATGGTATATATCTCCTCATCTGTTTTGTAAACAAAATTGGCTCTAGAATTGTCTTCCACTCTCTAATGGTTCAAACCAACATCAACACCATAAAAAATTGATTCCAAATTTTCCCCGATTATATTCATAGCCTCCTTGCCAACATCTGATGTATCTCACAACTATGAATGTGAGAAAAATTCCCATGTTGGACTAGATACTAAAGGTCCTGGAGGCCTATGCAATGTTGCATTTCAATATTCCCCTTTCCGATCATATGTCCATCATTTACCATCCCCATAATAATTGGACGATAGGCTGGTATAATCAGGGTGCATGTCCATCATTCCACGAAAACTTCTCATATGCTGTCAAAAATCTATTATAAAGATGTCCTGCTATGTTGGGGTTCTTAAAATATTTCACCTGAACATCTTTCACTTTGGCCCCTCTTTGAAATTGAACATATAAATTGCATCTTCTTTTGAAACTCTACTTTTTACTACTTCCCATTTATCATGTCCCATCACCGCTGACTTTCATCTTCTCATCAAATCGATAAAACTATCATTTGTTGGATCCATCTTTTGATATGCATCCATAAAGTTCTGCAATGAATGAAAACCAATCTCCAAGCTTTTCTTACTCTCTCGAGGGAGATCCTGTTAAACTTTAAGCTATTATTAGGTTTCTTTTCAATTTACTAGATAACCATAAAATAGATAGGATCACTAAGAAAAACACAATCACAAGATAGATAGCATTTATCCTGGGAAACACTCATGGAGAAGAAAACTCAGCAAAAACTTCCTTAATATAGATAGCCAAGACAATGCCAAGACAATAAACCAAACATTAGAGAATGTCCTCTCGCAAGTAATGCACCTCTCTCTCTTCCTTTTTCTCCAACTGCAACTACCAAACTTATGCTCTAGATGATTGAATGAGTGAATCAACAAATGAGTGGATGGTTTCCTTTATTTATACAAACTGGAAAGCGCTGGAAGGAGGTGTCTCTTCACTAGCAGGGTCGACTTGTCTTTCTAGGTGGTTAGAACCACTTTGATTTTCCTAGGGGCCAACTTCTCAATTTTTATATTACAATTAGGGTTTTACCAATCCGCAAAAGGGGATTTGGTCATTTAAAATGCCCTGACATGATCAATCCACAAAAGGGGATTGATCTAATGAATAATACATCAACAATAAACATAATACTCTTTGTTGTTACAATATTTCAACACTCCCCTTTAACAACAAGGGTATTATATAAAAACATCAGGAGAGAGAGAGGGAAACATCATCAACGACATATGGAACATTGAATGGCATATCTATAAATCATCAGAAGTTTTTCACATAATCAATATCATAAAAAACACAAAACAAAGGATGGAGCATCATCAACATCAACACTAGGCTGAGAATCTTCAACATGAAGCTGGCATCAAAGCACGAGTTTGGATACACAATATCATCAGCACGAGGCTAGAAACACAACATCATCGGCATGAAGCTCACATCACAGAACGAGGCTGGCATCACATCACGAGGCTGGAAACACATTATCAACACAAAGCTGACATCACAACACAAGGCTCGAAACACATCATCAGCATGAAGCTGGCATCACAGAACGAGGCTGGCATCACACCATCAACATGAAGCTAGAATCACAACACAAGGCTGGCATGACATCATCATCATGAAGCTAGAATCACAACATAGGGCTGGCATCACAACACGAGGATGGAAACACAACACTACTCCCCCTTCAGAGGGAGGTCCTTTCGGACTACACCAAGATTATCTCGAAAGTGCTCAAACTTTACATGATATAGAGGCTTAGTCCATTGATGACTCGACAGATTCCCCCTCCCTCCGCAATTTCTGTGCGACCTCTTGGTCCAATGATCGTTCTTTAATGCCTTCAAGCCATATCGACTCCTTTGATTCCCTACTGGAACCTCAATATTCGATCCATAGGTCGTTTGTGGAACTCCACCTGCATAAGCATGCAACAGGCATGATATTTCACCTACACACAGCCTCAGCATGACCGTGACCTTTTTTCGAAATGGAATTTAGGGTCTCGGGACTTCTTGAGTCCTGATGTCGAGAGTCCTTGACTCCGCGATCTCCCGGTCTCCGAAATGATGATTTTCTGAATTGGCTTCACTCGGGGTTAGTTCCTTAGGATATACCCTTAGTCCATATGACCACCCCTCATATGACTGTAGTCCTCTTGGGGTTCAACGATGCAAAGCACCCGACTTCCTGTCCTCAAGACTTCCGAAAAGCCAATTCCGGAATTCCGAAATACCTGCATCCCGGCTTCCTCCTCCTTTCGTTATTTCGAGTCTTCTGATGCCAAAATGCTCCGACCTTATGTCTACGGGATCCCCGGAATGCTGAATCCCGAAACCCCGATATCAAGTGTGGCCACAAACTCACTCCCCTCTATGTCGCATTTCGCGATTTCAGAGTTATAATTACCAAAATGCACGATCCTTTGTCTTCGGGACTTCCGAAATCCTGATACCCGGTATGTCAAAATATGACCCGACACTACCCTTCTCGCAGACGCTTTCGATAATTTGTGTTTCAAGATTTCAGGACCCCTGTGAAACTTATCCTCTGTTCTCTCGAATCCCTGGTATCCGAAATCCTAGTGGACTCCCCGATCTCCTCCACGTGTCCTCCACAGATGGATGGTCCAGATAGTTTCGGGACTTCGCCAGTAGCGAAGCCGAAAGACTCCCTTCTCTGCTTCCCAATGTTGGAATCCACGAAATGTGAGGATCTCGTGACACATGTCCCCCACATATGGATGGTCCCGATGTCTTCGGTGTTTCATGTACCGGGAGTTTGAAACTCTCGGTACCAGAATTTCTACCTCCTCTACCTTCCTAACTCTGAATAGCCGAAATGTCGAAGTTCTGCTCCAAAGGAAATTCACATTTCATGACTTCAGGGTTTTCACTGTGAAGTGCCCCGGTCTCTTGTCATCGAGATTCCTGAAATTTTGATCCCTGAATCTCCAAAATGCAGAAATATGATGGCTTCTCTGCTTTTCATATGAGGATTAAACCTCGTGCAACTCCTCCTGGATCCGATGGATATTAGCTATCTGTGCAAGATCTGATGGCCTAGATCTATTCTTCATATGCACTCTCCTGCTGTTTCTTCTTAGACGTGAAACTTCAACGGTCCAAATCTTGTCCTCGGCCTGATCCAACGACAATCGTGCTCTCCCTTGTGAGCCTTTGTTTCTTCCCAATCCTTGAAAGAATTTAAACTTATCAAAGGCCTTGGCCTTTGTCTCTGCTACGAAGCCTGTACTCACAACTTCTGTCTACGTCTTTGAAAATGCTTTCCCTCCTAAGCTTCCTCGAAATCAAATATTCCAAAGGGTCTTCCTTCCGGCCTCTGCAACCTCTCGGTTATGGCCTGTGCATGAAAGCACTACTCCTCCTGAGCTTCTCTTCTTGAATCCTCAAAGGATTCTTCAACTTCTTCTCTCCTTGCAGAGTCTTTGCGTGCACCAAGGTGCTATCTCTTTTGAGCTTTTCCTGTAGCTTCGACCTCTAAGGAATTAACCCTTTTCCCTTATCCCTCATATGGAGAATCTGATTCCCTCCTAACACTCCTTTTCTCAAGAAAACTTCCTATTGAGTCTGCAGGGTGTTCAACAACCTTGTGAAGATCCTTCCTTGGGCTCTTCTTCTATTCCAGAACTTAAAAGAGTTCTTTCCTTTTGTGCTCTAGCACCTACTCAATGCCCTCCTAGCAGAGTGTCCATAATCCTTAGTGATTCTGTTTCCCTATGAACTCACAGCAGAGTTCCTCCTCAGCACTCTGTGCATGTGCTCAATTCCCTCCTGACAGAGCTCTATAGAATCCTCAATGATTCTATCTCCTTCTAAACTTGAACCAGAGTTCTTCTCCTCAATGAAACCCATGCATCCACTCAATGCCCACCTGACAGAGCTCTTCCGGAATCCCACAGTGAATATGTTTTCTGTTGTGTTCTCCTCTAAACAGTCTTTTCCCCAAGGTGTTCAGTAACATTGAGATCTTTCCCTAAGTTTAAGACTTCAGCTGGTGCACCCTCCTAGCATGTCTTTGTCCAAATTACGTAGAATTGAAAGTGCACTCTATGCACTAGCTTTCAGAACCCACAGTGTTCTGTCACACCCTCTTGGCATGAAGCCTTAAAGAACTCCAACCTAAAATCAAAGAAATCTACAGATAGAAAAACCTATCTATCCCTGTAAACGCACATCTACAACATACATGCACATCATAAATAGAACACACATAGAAATTCACGCAACACAGACAATATGCAAGAAAAACTGCTCTGGTTTGTATTAATGTCAAATGCCTCCTTTACAAGGTGTTCCTGAGGTCAGAATTTTGATAGAGTCTCAGCTCCTCTTCTCTGCTCTCTTCTCTATTCTCTTGCTACCTCTACTAATTCAAAATAATATCCAAGATCTTTTTACATGAGGCGGCTCTTCGAGCTCTTCCCTCCAAGCTACCTACTCTATTCAATTACATTGAATTTACAATGAATGGTTTGTCTAGTCCAGATCAGAGCTAGATATCAGCCTTACAACCATTAAAGGTTGTCTACATCTAAAGCCTGCATATAGGCAAGTCCTTTTGGCTCTAACAACCTTACAATATTGAATGCCTTCACATTCAAATTCAAAAACGTGAAAGGGTTGCGCCTTTCCTCATTGAATGTGTGTGCTAAGTTGGTTGGTTGGCTGGCGCATGGCTAGCTTGGAGAGATTCTCCTGCATCATACTCCTCTGCTACAAAATTCATGAGCTCTCCATCCTGGTTGTTGAAATCCTCCTGGGTCCCAAAAAACTCTTCGGAGTTGTCTCTCTGCTCCATCTCTTTGGTTTTTGTTGCTGTTGTTTCTACTTTGCTACTACTCTGGTAGTCTCCCTTCTAATCAGCTTCCCCCTACTGGCAGTCTCTTGTGATGACTTCAACATCAGCTTCCTGATCTCATCGATCACCTCATTCAACTGCTGCCTTGGCTGGATCTTTTCATGCAGTCTCCTCTGCTGCAAATTCTTTCTTCAAATGGGCAGATCATCATGATCTCCCATACCATATCTTGTGGCCTTAACTTGCCACCCTGTTGTAGATTTCTCTTCTACAATCTCATTACTGAGCTGTTTCTCAGCCTCTTCATATGACAGTTTGATTGTCATCTCTCCCTATGCAACACTAAGTGTCCACTCTGTTGTAGTATCCTCTACATTCCCCTCTTGACTAACCTGTTGTTCAGCCATCATCTCTGACAGTGTTGTTGTTGTCATTCCTCTTGTTGATATGTCTCCATCTCCTTCCAGCTTCTCCTCAACCTAGAAACATCCTCCATCAGTTTCCAACCTCATCTATTGGATGTGCATGCTCTGCACCATCACCCTTCTCTCTAGGGCTTCAAATTCTTGGTACAGATAAGAAAATCTCATGTTGTCTGTTTTTTCTTCTTCTGCTACTGCAAGCTCCAATGCTGCAGTCATCTTTGTTTCAGCTGCCTGGCTGAAAAATTTGGGCCATTCCTCGAAATGCTCATTTTCTTCTTTTGCCTGGGAAGTCATTAGTGGCTTCTCCACTTCTTCTTCCATGATAGTCTCTGTTGGCTGTCCTTCTACTGTTTTTGCATCTACAACACATGTTTTATCCCCAACTGAGCTAAGTGGCAGGAATATTTCAATTCCTCCAATGATCAGAAGATTCCTCTGATCTTCCTTCTCCATCATCTCCTCTGGTTGATATGAACTCAGCTCTAAGTTCATGAGACTTTCAAACAGTCTCACTTATGTTCCCATGCCCACCTAGCAAATTGGGAATTTTCTGCTGCCCTCTTGGAAGTCTATGAGATCCTCGGATCCCATCCCATTGCTCTCTTGGCAACGTGAAATTTCCCTACTATCCTCCTGACAGTCTATGATATCCCGCAACAATCTCATCTCATTTCCCACCTGGCAATCTGAATTTATGGTCCTTCCCTCTTGGCAGTCCTTAAGATCATCCAGTGATCTCAGTTCATCCTCATCACTGAGATTTCTCCCAGCCTCTGGTTCACACACCTGGACCATTTTCTCCTCTGGTCTGTTGAGGTTTTCAGCATGCCTCAACCATATTTTCAATAGCCTCTACTGTCTTTTGGCCATCAATACCCCGACTGGCCATTTTACCTTCGTCTTCATGGGCCATTCATATACCCATCTCAACTTATCATTCTGCTGCATCCGCAATGCTAGCTTATCCATCCTCACTCTAATCTCGACGAGATTTTTATCTCTTGCAGCGTTCTCCTGCTGCTGATGGATCTTATTTCCACCACGTCCATGGCCTTTAGTAACCATCTTCCTGTTCCTATCTTCCTTCTTGGAAAACTTGATGTTGTCACTCTACAACTCTGAGTGCTTCCAACTTTCTCATACAACCCTCCGACTGTCTTCCTGACTACTGCGTACCTACTGACAATCACCACAGAGTTCTAGTACTCTGCCTATCTTTGCAAGCTACCTCTGATACCACTTTGTTGTATATCAGAGTATTTTCCTTCCTGCTCTCTCTACCTGAAATACACAAATAGAGTCAAGCTCTGATACCACTTGATGACCGTAGACGCCCCCTACCTCCGCAGGTTCTGCACGACCTCCAGGTCTAAGGATCGTTATTTAATGCCTTCGAGCCAGATCGACTCCTTTGATTCCTTACTGGAACCTCAATATTCGATCCACAGGTCCTTCATGAAACTCCACCTGCACAAGCATGCAACAGGCGCGAGATTTCACCTACACACGGCCTCAGCATGACCGTGACCTTTTCCCGAAATGGAATTTTGGGTCCCGGGACTCCTTGAGTCCTGATGTCGAGATTCCTTGACTCCTCAATCTCTTGGTCTCCAAAATGTTGATTTTATGAATTGGATTCACTCAGGGTTAGTCCCCTGGGCTATACCCTTAGTCCATATGAGCACCCCTCATATGACCGCAGTCCTCTTGGGGTTCATCGACGCAAAGTGCCCAACTTCCTGTCCTCAAGACTTCTGAAAAGACAATTCTAGAATGCCAAAATCCTTGTGTCCTGACTTCCTCCTCCTTTCTTGATTTCGGGTCTTCTAATGCCGAAATGCTCCAACCTTATGTCTACGGGATCCCCAGAATGTCGAATCCCAAAATCCCAATATCAAGTGTGGTCATAGCCTTACTCCCCTCTATGTCGCATTTCTCAATTTCAGAGTTCTAATTACTGAAATGATCGGTCCTTTGTCTTCGGGACTTCTAAAATCCTGATACTCGGTATGCCAAAATCTAACCTGCAATTACCCTTCTCGCAGACACTTTTGGGAATTCGCGTTTCAGGATTTCGCGACTCCTGCGACACTTATCCTCTGTTCTCTCGAATCCTCGGTATCCAAAATCCTGGTGGACTCCCCGATCTCCTTCATGTGTCCTCCACAGATGGATGGTCCAGATCGTTTCGAGACTTCGCCAGTAGTGAAGTCGAAAGACTCTCTTCTCTTCTTCCCAATGTCCAAATCCCGGAAATGTGAGGATATCGTGACACGTGTCCCCCACAGATGGACGGTCCTGATATCTTCGGTGTTTCACATACCGGGAGTTTGAAACTCTTGGTACCAAAATTTCTGCCTCTTCTACCTTCCGAACTCTGAATAATCGAAATGTCGAAGTTTTTCTCCAAAGGCAAGTCGCGTTTTGTGACTTCGGGGTTTTCATCGTGAAGTGCCCCAGTCTCTTGTCATCGAAATTCCCGAAATGCTGATCCATGAATCTCTAAATTGCCAAAATATGAAGGCTTCTCTCCTTTGCATATGAGGATTAAACCTCGTGTAACTCCTCCTGGATCTGATGGCTATCGGCTATCCATGCAAGATCTGACGGCCCAGATCTATTCTTCCTATGCGCTCTCCTCCTGTTGCTTCTTGGACGTGAAACTTCAACGATCCAGATATTTTCCTTGGCTTGATCCAACAACAATTGTGCTCTCCCTTGTGAGCCTCTGTTTCTTCCCAATCCTTGGAAGAATTTAAACTTATCAAAGGCCTCAACCTTTGTCTCTGCTACGAATCTTGTACTCACAGCTTTTGTCTACGTCTTTGAAAACGCATTCCCTCCTGAGCTTCATCAAACTCAAATCGTCCAAAGGGTCTTCCTTTCGGCCTTTTCAACCTCTCAGTTATGGCCTGTGCATGAAAGCACTACTCCTCCTGAGCTTCTCTTCTTGAATCCTCAAAGGATTCTTCGACTTCTATGCTCCTTGCAGATTCTTTTCACACATGACGGTGCTATCTCTTCTGATCTTTTCCCGTAGCTTCGACCTCTAAGGAATTAACCCTTTTTCCTTCTCCCTCATATGGAGAATCTGATGCCCTCCTGGCACTCCTTTGCTCAAGAAAACTTCTTGCTAAGTCTGCAGGGTGTTCAACAACCTTGTGAAGATCCTTCCTTAGGCTCTTCTTCTATTCTAGAACTTAAAAGAGTTCTTTCCTTCTGTTCTCTAGCACCTACTTAATGCCCTCCTGGCAGAGTGGCTAGAATCATCAGTGATTCTATTTCCTTATGAACTCAAAGTAGAGTTCCTCTTCAGCACTCTGTGCATGTGCTCAATTCCCTCCTGGAAGAGCTCTATAGAATCCTCAGTGATTCTATCTCCTTTTGAACTCGAACCAAAGTTATTCTCCTCAATGCAACCTATGCATCCGCTCAATGCCCGCCTGGTAGAGCTCTTCCAGAATCCCGCAATGATTATATCTTCTGTTGTGTTCTCCTCTACACAGTCTTGTCTCGAAGGTGTTCAGTAACCTTGAGATATTTCCCTGAGTTTAAGACTTCAGCTGGTGCACCCTCTTGGCACGTCTTTGTCCAAATTCGGCAGAATTGGAAGTGCACTCTATGCACTAGCTTTCAGAACCCACAGTGTTCTGTCACACCCTCTTGGCATGAAGCCTCAAAGAACTCCAACCTGAAATCAAAGAACTCTACAGATAGCAGAACCTATCTGTCCCTATAAATGCACATCTACAACATACATGCACAACATAAATAGAACACACATAGACATTCACACAACATAGAAAATATGCAGGAAAAACTGCTCTGGTTTGTATTAATATCAAATACCTCCTTTACAAGGTGTTCCCGAGCTTAGACTTTTGACAGAGTCTCAACTCCTCCTCTTTTCTCTCTTCTCTATTCTCTTGCTACCTCTACTAATTCAAAATAAGATCCAAGATCTTTTTACATGAGGGGGATCTTCGATCTCTTCCCTCCAAGCTACCTACTCTATTCAATTACATTGAATTTACAATGAATGGGCTTTCTAGTCCAGATCAGAGCTAGATCTCATCCTTACAACTATTAAAGGATATCTACATCTAAAGCTTGCGTATAGGCACGACCTTTTGTCTCTAACAACCTTACAATATTGAATGCCTTGACATTCAAATTCAAAAATGTGAAAGGGTTGCGCCTTTCCTCATTGAATGCGTGCACTGAGTTGGCTAGCTGGCTGGCACATGAATGTCTTGGAGAGATGCTTCTGCATCATCAATACATCAACAACCTGTTCATCCGTGCTAACATACTAGAGCTGTATGGATCCCCTCTGCACCATATCAGGGATGTAATGATATCATATCTCTATGTGTTTTGACTTGTCATGGAACACGGAGTTCTATGTCATCTTTATGCATCTTTGTTTATCACATAGGATCATGGTTTATTCCATCTCTAGATCTAATAGGCCTATCAACAACTTTCAAATCCATATGTATTCACAACTAGAAGAACATGCAACAATGTATTATACTTCTTCCATGCTGAGAGCAATGCTTGATTGCTTCCTACTCTGCCATGATATCATGGATGACCCTAGACTGAAACAACATCCTAAAGTGTTGTTTCTGTCAAAGACACTTCCAGCCCAATATGAATCAGTATAGCCACTCATTTTGAAGTCATGATCTCCATCATAACTAAGAACACAATCTAGTGTACCCTTAAGGTACCTCATCACATGTTTTGCAGCAACCAAGCGAACATGTCTAGGCTCTACCAAAAACTGACTCAAGGTGTTCATAGAAAAAGATATATCTGGCCTAGTCTTCATCAGATACATCAACGATCCAATGATCTTTCTATACAGGGTAGCATCAATCAATTCTGACGAAATGTCAACCAGGAGCTTCAACTTTATTTCCATGGGTGTATTCATGGACTCACATTCCAACATATCAAATCTCTTCATTATTTCAACTTCATACTTCCCTTGGTTAAGGAAGATCCTCTCTGGGCTTTGCCAAACCTCAAGATCTAATAAATAGTGCATTAGGATAAGGTCTTTCATCTCAAATTTTGCAACGAGCTTCTTCAGTGATGAGATTTTATTCTCCAGTTAAGAATAAGTCATCCACATACAACAACAATATAACATGCTCATCATTCATAAACTTGAAGTAAAGGTTAGAATAAGCTTTACTCTTGGTAAAGCCCAAGCTCGTCAGGAAACTGTCAATCCTTCCATACCAAGCTCTTGGAGCTTGCTTCAATATGTACATAACCTTGTTCAATTTGCAAACATGAGTCTTCATGTCTTCAACTTAAAAACCTTGAGGTTGTTCTATATACACTTCTTCTTCAATGACACCATTCAAGAAGGTTGTTTTCACGTCCATCTGGTGTAACTTCCACTTCATCTTAGCTGCAAGGGATATGATGGTTTTGATTGAAGTGTATATGGCTATAGGAGAAAACGTCTCTTCATAATCAATGCCTTACTTTTGAGAAAAGCCACAAGAAAAAAAACTTGTTTTATATTTCTCAATACTTCCATCAGCAGCATGTTTTATTTTGAAAATCCATTTGGAAGATACCACATCCTTTGCTC
>JASDQU010685838.1:31757-46260 GCA_032191745.1 Picea mariana | reverse complement strand
AATCATCAATCAATCAATCCTTTGACATCAATCAATCACTTGACATCAATCAATGACATCAATCAATCAAACCATTGGCATCAATGACAACATGATCCAACAAGTAGAGTTCCTCCTCAGCACTCTGTGCATGTGCTCAATGCCCTCCTGGAAGATCTCTATAGAATCCTCAGTGATTCCATCTCCTTCTGAACTCGAACCAGAGTTCTTCTCCTCAATGAAACCCATGCATCCGCTCAATGCCCACCTGGTAGAGCTCTTCCAGAATCCCACAGTGATTCTATCTTCTGTTGTGTTCTCCTCTACACAGTCTTGTCTCCAAGGTGTTCAGTAACCTTGAGATCTTTCCCTAAGTTTAAAACTTCAGCTGGTGCACCCTCCTGGCACGTCTTTGTCCAAATTCCGCAGAATTGGAAGTGCACTCTATGCACTAGCTTTCAAAACCCACAGAGTTCTGTCACACCCTCTTGGCATGAAGCCTCAAAGAACTCCAACCTGAAATCAAATAACTCTACAGATAGCAGAACCTATCTGTCCCTATAAACGCACATCTACAACATACATGCACAACATAAATAGAACACACATAGACATTCACACAACAAAGAAAATATGCAGGAAAAACTGCTCTGGTTTGTATTAATATCAAATGCCTCCTTTACAAGGTGTTTCCGAGCTCAGACTTTTGACAGACTCTTAGCTTCTCCTCTTTGCTCTCTTCTCTATTCTCTTGCTACCTCTACTAATTCAAAGTAAGATCCAAGATCTTTTTACATGAGGGGGATCTTCGAGCTCTTCCCTCCAAGCTACCTACTTTATTCAATTACATTGAATTTACAATGAATGGGCTATCTAGTCTAGATCAGAGCTAGATCTCAGCCTTACAACTATTAAAGGATATCTACATCTAAAGCCTGTGTATAGGCACAACCTTTTGGCTCTAACAGCCTTACAATATTGAATGCCTTGACATTCAAATTCAAAAACGTGAAAGGGTTGTGCCTTTCCTCATTGAATGCGTGCATTGAGTTGGCTAGCTGGCTGGCACATGGCTAGCTTGGAGAGATGCTCTTGCATCATCAACACATCAACAACCTGTTCATCCGTGCTAACATACTAGAGTTGTATGGCTCCCCTCTACACCATATCAGGGATGCAATGATATCATATCTCTATGTGTTTTGACTTGTCATGGAACACGGGGTTCTATGTCATCTTTATTCATCTCTGTTTATCACATAGGATCATGGTTTTTTCCATCTCTAGATCTAATAGACCTATCAACAACTTTCAAAGCCACATGGCTTCATAACTAGAAGAACATGCAACAATGTATTATACTTCTGCCATGCTGAGAGCAATGCTTGATTGCTTCCTACTCTGCCATGAGATCATGGATGACCCTAGACCGAAACAACATCCTAAAGTGTTGTTTCTATCAAAGACACTTCCAGCCCAATATGAATCAGTATAACCACTCATTCTAAAGTCATGATCTCCATCATAACTAAGACCACACTCTAGTATACCCTTAAGGTACCTCATCACATGTTTTGCAGGAACCAGGCAAACATGTCTGGGCTCTACCAGAAAATGACTCAAGGTGTTCATAGCAAAAGATATATCTGGCCTAGTCTTCATCAGATACATCAACGATCCAATGATATGTCTATACAAGGTAGCATCAATCAATTCTGACGAAATGTCAACCAGGAGCTTCAACTTTATTTCCATGGGTGTATTCATGGACTCACATTCCAACATATCAAATCTCTTCATTATTGCAACTTCATACTTCTCTTGGTTAAGGAAGATCCTCTCTGGGCTCTGCCAGACCTCAAGATCTAATAAATAGTGCATTAGGATAAGGTCTTTCATCTCAAATTTTGCAACGAGCTTCTTCAGTGATGAGATTTTATTCTCCAGTTAAGAATAAGTCATCCACATACAACAACAATATAACATGGTCATCATTCATAACCTTGAAGTAAAGGTTAGAATAAGCTTTACTCTTGGTAAAATCCAAGCTTGTCAGGAAACTGTCAATCCTTCCATACCAAGCTCTAGGAGCTTGCTTCAATATGTACATAACCTTCTTCAATTTGCAAACATGAGTCTTCATGTCTTCAACTTCAAAACCTTGAGGTTGTTCTATATACACTTCTTCTTCAATGACACCATTCAAGAAGGTTGTTTTCACGTCCATCTGGTGTAACTTCCACTTCATCTTAGTTGCAAGGGACATGATGGTTTTGATTGAAGTGTATATGGCTATAGGAGAAAACGTCTCTTCATAATCAATGCCTTACTTTTGAGAAAATCCACAAGCAAAAAAACTTGTTTTATATTTCTCAATACTTCCATCAGCAACATGTTTATTTTGAAAAGCCATTTGGAAGATACCACATCCTTTGCTCTTTTTTTTGGGAACTATTTCCCATACATCATTATTTATGATGGATTGGTATTCTTCTGTCATGGAATCTACCCATTCTTTCTTCTTAATGGATTCTTCAAAGAAGGTAGGCTCCTTCTCTAATATTGTAAATGTGTTGAACCTACATAGTATAGATCTAGCTAGAAAATACTACACACATTTGTAGAGAGAAATTGAGAAAGAAGAAGCAAGATAGAAAGAATGGAAGAATGGAAGAATTCTCATTAACCGTATTCCACACTCAAAGAGTGAATAATTTACAATATATATAGAATAAATGAGTAACTAATGAGCCATAGTGGTGGTCTAGATTGATCTGGACACACACCAATAGTTACAAGAGTAAACTGCCACCTAGTCTAGTCTCTCAGGTAGTTACGAGAGTGAACTGCCACCTAGTTGAGTTAACTAGTTAACTAGTCTTCAATTAACTGACTGAACAAATACTAGTGAGTTGGTTATGATCCCAATGTTGCATGGTGACAAAACCAATGCAACATATGAACTCAACTCAACTAGTTAAACTGAAGTGTCAATTGAAAGAAAATATTCTCTAGGTGGAATATTCTCTCCTAAAATATAGGAGACTGGATAATGACTAATTATGACTAATAAACAAGGAAGTAACTCCAACACCCCCCTTGAACATTACTATGGTGAAAATAAAGAATGGGTCCTGGATACGAGGCCATGTTAGGTACCCAAATACAAAAGATACACTNAACAAAAGGCAGTTGCTAAGCAACCATGTCCTTCACTCCAAGAAGACCTTGCAACTGTGCAAGTTTGTGCTCTTTGAAGATGTTGTTGAATATGTAGATGTTTGAACAGATCTGATGAAGTATATGTATCATTGATATTTCCACACATATCCACTTTATCTTCTTGTAATGAATAATATCAAAATAAATTTTGGATGAAATTTTGAAAACCATGCGGTCGTTTCCAGAAAAATGCTGAAATTTTGTTGATTTTAAAACGATCATAACTTCACTTTCCGGACTCCGTTTCGAATGATTTGTTTTTTGAAATTGGATATTTTCCCGAGAGGAATTCAAATATCAAATTTCTTTGGGCAAATTTTTCTCAGAAAATATCAGAATGGCATCTGATGTGCGCGGATCCCTTTTTGATTTCTGAGATGCATGCATGGTGCATGCAAACGTGTCTGCATTTGACTCCTGAGATGCATGCATGGTGCATGAAAAAGTTTCTACATGTAAATCCTGATATGCATGCCATATATCTTCCACATGAATTTCAGAAAACAAATTTGAAATGGAGTAGACATCATCTTCAATTATTGGAATACAAATTTCTGCAAAAACTTTTGTAGAAGACTCTTCATAATAAGAAGTCTGGTCTTCTGATGGCTTCTCTTTTGGCTCTATCTATTCAACCTCCTGCATGAAATCTTCATAATATTATTTATTCCAAAATAGAACCTCCAATCTGGTCCATAATTCATTTGGAGTTAATCCTTTTGATTCTTCATATACTTGATGGAAAATTTCGAGAGAAACAAACATGCCGATACTTCCTATGGCCATATCTTGTCTATTGAGAAAGTCATTTTTCTCATTGACAGAATCAGGCTCTACTTCCATTTCCATGGTTATTTGGTATAAGCCTCTACATCTAAGATGAAGCAGATTTTTTGTCTTCCATTCCAAATAGTTATGAGGCGTGAGAAGTATTTCCGACAAATAATCCATCTTTTTGTTGCCTTCAATCTTTTGTACCTACAAAAAATGATTTGGTGTATCTTTTGATTAGCAGTCCGTCGGATCTGATACCATGTAAATGTTTTGAACCTGCATAGAATAGATCTAGCTAGAAAATACTACACACATTTGCAGAGAAAAATTGAGAAAGAAGAAGCAAGATAGAAAGAATGGAAGAATGGAAGAATTCTCATTAACCGTATTCCACACTCAAAGAGTGAATAATTTACAATATATATAGGATAAATGAGTAACCAATGAGCCATAATGGTGGTATAGATTGATCTAGACACACACCAATAGTTACAAGAGTAAACTGCTACCTAGTCTAGTCTCTTAGGCAGTTACGGGAGTGAACTGCCACCTAGTTGAGTTAACTAGTCAACTAGTCTTCAGTTAACTCACTGAACAAAGACTAGTGAGTTTGTGATGATCCTAATGTTTTATGGTGACAAAACCAATGCAACATCTAAACTCAACTCAACTAGTCAAACTGAAGTGTCAACTAAAAGAGAATATTCTCTAGGTGGAATATTCTCCCCTAAAATGTAGGAGACTGGATAATGACTAATTATGACTAATAAATAAGGAATAACCTTAGGAAAATTAAATCCTAGGTGTGTGTGAAGTAAATCCAACAAATATATCACACATCAAGGCCATATAATTTGAGAATGGCTTAGGTTTCTTAACTTGTCTCATGGTTCCTTCGGGGGCACCATAGTTCTCTCCATATTGAATAAGTTACCTTGCCCAGGTTGACTTTCTCTTGTGGTAGATCGTCATCTGGAGAGGTTATTGAGATTTTTTTATGTCATGATCTTCTAGAATCTCCTCATCAGGGGAAGTTATGATTTCCCTCACTGGTTCTGTAGCTCTGGGAGCTATAGGTTAATCTTCATATACTTATGCAAGATGGCATCTTCTTGATTTCTTGAGTGTTGCATCTTCATCAAAGGTTACATCCTTATTGATTTCAATATGATGGTAACCTGGTATATAAACTATGAAGGCCTTGGAGACCTCACAATATCCAACAAATATTCCCTTCTTTCCTGAAGGGTCCATCTTGGCTCTCTTTTATTTTGGAATATGTACAAATATTGGGCAACCAAATATTTTGAGATGGCTTACTTGTGGATTCTTTCCGAAGAACATCTCTTCAGGGGTCTTGAACCCAAGTGAACTATGGGACAATATTTTGTGTACATATACTGTTGTTTTTGCTTCTTCTTCTCATAAGTACATTGGAATATCTTGATCATGGATCATGGTATTCACTTCTTCCATTATAGTTCTATTCTTTCTTTATGCTATACCATTTTGTTGAGGATTGTAGGGAGTAGTGAACTCCCTCTTGATCCTGACATCTTTGCAAAAGTTTGCAAAATCTTTTGAGGTGCATTCTCCTCCATTATATGACCTAAGTATCTTGATCTTTTTTTTCTTCAGAAAGATTCTCATTCAAGAATTTGAATTCCTTGAATTTATTGAACACTTCATCTTTTGATTTCAAAAGGTAAACCCAGGTTTTATGAGAATAGTCATCAATAAAGGATACATAGTATTCATACCCATTGATGGAGGATGATGGAATTGGGCCAAAAACATCTGAGTGAATGAGCTATAGGACTCCTTCTTCTTTACTGTCTCTCTTCAGAAAAGGATTCTTGATGTTCTTTCCTTATGCACATCTATTACACACACCTTCATGGTCAACCTTGAGTTCTGGTAGACCTATGATTGCCTTACTTACATATCGTAATGCCTTGTAGTTGATGTGGGATAATATTATATGCCAAAGTTCAAATGGATTCTCGATGGAGTGGGTCATGGTTGCTTCTGAGTGACCCTTTAGCTTATACAAGCCACCTTCTTCTTTTCCAATAACAATTTCTTATTCCATGGTTTTTCCTTTAGCCCACATAAGAACTTCTCCATCTATGAAGGCAACTCTGAAGCATTTTGTTTCTAAATCTGAGATGGAGAGTAAGTTCTTTGTCAAACATGGTACATATAGTACATCCTTCATCTTCATTGGGGTCCCTGAATCAAGATTGTAATTTGATTCTCCTACTCCTTTGATAGGGTGTTGATAATCATCTCCAAGTGTAACTTTATTAGGGAACTTCTTTTATGAAAGGCAAGAGATAATGTCTCTTTGACCTGTCATGTGCTTGGAAGCACCATGATAAAAGAGCATTGTTAGCGTTGTCAACGAGCTCATGTGGCATGAAAGCTCAATGCTCGGGAATCATTTAGGAATCTCAAATGATGGGAGTTAATGTGAATCCTTTGGGGAGCTGATGAAGAATAAAATAAGATCAAACGCTTGGAGGTGAAATGATCATGAGTGATCAAGGAGTTTCACTCTGAGTCTTGAATGTAACTGGACTTAGGTAGTAGTTAGGTTTTCATTTTGAGTAGATGAGTAGTCAAGGGGAACCCTAAGGA
This sequence comes from Picea mariana, assembly GCA_032191745.1. Classification (NCBI taxonomy): domain Eukaryota; kingdom Viridiplantae; phylum Streptophyta; class Pinopsida; order Pinales; family Pinaceae; genus Picea; species Picea mariana. The sequence continues at coordinate 39,645 of JASDQU010685838.1, read as the reverse complement.
ACCTCTCAGATAAATAGAGGTTTTTTACGCCCAAATAAGGCTATTGTGAGTTAGTATGAGTTTTTGTGTTTATTTGTTTTTTGAGAATAGTTGTAGCCATTTTTATTTTCTGAATGAATATAACAGAGGAAAATTGATCCAAATGCGTGATGTTGTTATCGTTTGTGATTCTCTATTATTGTGCTTTCATAAATGAATGAATTTCTTAATGAATAGATGAAACTATGAATGCTAGTATGAGTTTCAATTGTTTCTCTTATGTTGAGTGAGTGTAAGGTGTGCACACATAGCACAAGGAGTACGTGACGAGATCTGTTTCGATTCCGAAGATTAGAAGAGATAGCACAAGGCTTTTCCTTTGCAAGGAGTGCAAAGCCACTACTACAAGGCATGCACAATCATCCGCAAGAACCAAGTCTTGCGTAGGAATCTGCTGCAAGGAGTGCACATATTTGGAATTCGACTAAGCATCGAAGGGATTCCATAAGAGGAAAAGTCACAAAATAAAAAATCTCGACTTGATCATAGTCGTTGATCGAAGAGAAAAATTGGACCGTTGATCTAGCACCATCGTGGTTTTGACTATCGAGAGAATGGAGGTAATGAGACCCCCAAAATCGTGAAATGAGAAATCTCAACTTGATCGCAGCCATTGATCAAAGGAATAATCTGGGTCGTTGATATAATTCCATCGTGATTTTGGCTATCGGGAGAATGGAGGTAGGGATACCCCCAGAGTCGCAAAATGCGAAATCCCGACATGATCACAGTCGTTGATCAAAGGAAGAGTCTGGGTCATTGATCTAGTTCCATCGCGATTTCGGCTATCAGGAGAAAGGAGGTAGGGAGACCCCAGAGTCGCGAAACGTGAAATCGTGAGGCACCTTTCATTCAAGCGTGTGGTCATTTCCCATGGTCACATTGAAGGAAGATAGGGGAGGAGCTAGTACATGCTAAGCTCCTGTCAGGGTTTTGGAGGTTGGGAGAATCGAGTGATTCACATGCAAAGACCCGACATGTGAAATCGCGAAATGCCTTTTGGGTTAGGCTCATGGTCATAGCCAATGGTCGCATGAGAGAAGATTGTGCCTGGTGCTTGTTCACACGATGGATTTTTGTGAAAAGGACCTATGGAAATTTCTTGAATATTCCAACGGGAAATCTAGGAGCTTCTCCATCTCAAATATTGAGAAGATCCAGAAATCGGGAGGTCAACAGAACCTGCTGAGGTGGGGGCACTACATCAACTAGTATCAGAGAAAAGTTTTGTTGGTAGATTTCAGGTGAAGGAGATAAAGGAGACAAAATAACTTGAATCTACACTCTGTGTGTGAGAGACAGTCAACACAATGCCACCAAGGAGACTATTGGATCAACCTTTAGCCAATCAAGTTGTATAAAGGGAGATGCGAGAACTTTGTGTAGGATTGGAGGCAATGGAGGCAACGCAAACAATATCACCTGATGTTGGAGACATCAGCGACGTAGAGAGTGAAGAGGTATAAGTTGAAGAAGCTACAGGAGAGAATGTTGTTGAAGAGCACTTGCTAAGAGCGCTTACTATGAATACGTCGATGAGGAGAAAATGGTGAGACATGTTTCCACTAGACTCAAAGGACATGCAACATTGTGGTGGGATGAACTGAAGGCTGAGAGGAGAACCAAGGGAAAACAGAAGATAAAGAATTGGGACAGAATGGTAGCCAATCTGAAGGCAAAATTCATGCCCAAAGATTACCATATCAATCTATTCAGGAAATTGTAGAACTTGAGACATAAGGGTATGATAGTTAAAGAGTACACAGAGGAGTTCTACAAGCTAAACATCAAAACTAGACAAAGAGAGAAAGATGAAGAAAATGTTTCCAGGTATATAAATGGCCTGAGGGATGAAATCCAAGATGAGATCAACATGATGTCAGTAAGGAAAGTGGAGGATTCTTATCAGTTTGCACTGAAGGTGGAGGATAAGTTGGCTAGAAAACAAAATCAGTGAGGTAGACGTAGAAGCCCAGTCCTGAACAAAGGCAAGGGAGTTTCCCATGACAAGGCACAAAAATCCAAATATGAGACTGATAAACCACAAAGTAACTCAAAAAGAGGAGGAAGTTTCTGAGGAAGAGAAGATGGTGGAAGAAGTTCTTCCAAAGCAAGAGGAAGAGGTAGAGAAGCAAAAGTGAGATGCTACACCTATGGAAAGGTAGGAAATAAGTCTTGGGAATGTCCCAAGAGAAATAAATAAGGAGAAGGTGAAGCTCACATTTCAGAAGCACAGAGAAGAAATGTTGAAACAGAAGGAGCAGAGGATGGAACATCCCTGATGTTTAGAAAAGTTCTCTTGAAACCAGAGGCAGAAGTTGGGAAGCCAGTAAAGAGAAATAGTCTCTTTATGACATCTTGCAAGACTAAGGATAGAGTCTGTAAGATGATAATTGATAGTGGGAATACTGAAAACTTAGTATCCACAAATATGGTGGAGAAATTGGAGCTAGATACAACTACACATCTGAATCCATACAAAGTCTCGTAGTTGTAGAAATGACACCAGGTAACGGTTACTAAACAATGCTTGGATGAATTTGAAATAGGAGGATATAGAGATGAAATTCTATGTGATGTAATTCCCATGGATGTATGCCATATTTTGTTGGGAAGACCATGGCAGGTTGAGAGGAATGTCATTCATGATGAGGGGAAGAATACATACACCTTGGAGAATAATGGTGGGACACACATGATTATACCAATAGAGGATAAGAAAGACAAAGAGGAAGACAACACAAGCATACTTCTCATGAGTGGGAAGGAACTCCTGAGAGAAGTTATGAAGGAACAGGTGAAGTAGTTTGATGTGGTGAGGAAACCTAGAGTTGTCTTTACAAGTACTACAATAGATGATTTTCTTGAAGAAATTCAGGAATTGTTGGATAATTTTGCTGACATAGTGGTGTATGATCTTCCTAGCTCATTACCACCCATAAGAAGTATAAACTATCATATTGATCTGATACCAGGATCAAGTCTGCCAAACAAAGCAACATACAGACTGACACCTCGAGAGAATGAGGAGATAACGAACAAATTCAAAAAATTGTTAGACAAAGGGTTGGTCAGAGAGAGCTTGAGTCCATGTGTAGTACCAATTGTGTTTATTCCAAAGAAGGATGGAGGATGGAAAATGTTTACAGAATCAAGAGCCTTTAACAAAATCACCATCAGGTATAGATTTCCTTTTCCAAGAATGGATGATTTAATGGACTGTCTAAGTGGAGAAAACTTATTTTCTAAGATAGATTTGAAAAGAGGATATCACCAGATAATAATGAGAGAAGGTGATGAATGGAAGACATCCTTTAAGACAAATAAAGGTTTGTATGAATGGCTTTTTATGCCATTTGGCTTAAAAAATTCCTTGAGTACTTTTATGAGGTTGATGAATGAAATACTGAAAGATTTCATTGAAAATTTTGTGGTTGTATATCTGGATGATATACTGATCTTTAGAAAGACTAAAGAGGAGAATTTGAGACACCTGACACTAGTGATGAGGAGAATACAACAAGAGAAGATGCTGATAAATATGAAGAAGTCCTCTTTTTTGAAGATAGAGATCATTTACTTGGGTTTTGTGATCTCTTCAAATGAACTGAATATGGATCCAGAGAAGGTGAAAGCAATCAAATAATGGCCATCACCAGGGAGCATGTTTTAGGTAAGAAGCTTCCATGGACTAGCAATTTTCTATAGGACGTTCATCAGAGAATTCAGTGAAATTTGTGCACCAATGATGGATACAGTAAAGAAGAAGCACAAGTCTTTTAAATGGTCAGAGGAGGTAGAGAGGAGATTCAATACACTGGAGGAGAAGATAACAAAGCGACCAATTTTGGTCTTTCCAAATTTTGAAAAGACATTTCAGGTGAGATGTGATGCAAGTGGAGTTGCAATTGGAGCAGTTTTGAGCCAGGATAATAGACTGGTTATCTATTTCAGTGAGAAGTTGAATGAGACTAAGAGAAAATACTCCACATATGATAAGGAATTTTATGCCATAATTAAAGCCTTGAAGAAATGGAGACATTACCTTGTCCCACATGAATTTGTCTTGTATAGCGATAACCAAGCTTTACAATTCATAACTGGACAGGAAAAAATGAATCAAAAGCATGCAAAGTGGATTGAGTTTATGAAGAATTTTACTTTTGTCATAAAACATATTGTTGGGAATGCTAACAAATTTGCTGATGCATTGAGCAGGAGATGCTGGACTCTGCAAGAATGTCAGGCGAAGACCTTGGGGTTTGAACAACTTAAGGAAATGTACAATGATGATCTAGATTTCAAGGAGACATACAAAGCATGCACGAATCCTGTGCTAAGAGATAGGAGCTAGTGGGCAGAGTATATGGTTCTAGAGGGATTGTTGTTCAAGGGCAATCGGTTATGCATACCAAAATGTTCAATGAGGGACATCCTTTTGAAGGAAAAGCATAATGGAGGATTGGTTGGACATTTTGGCCATAAAAAAACATTGACACAGTTGAGAAGTTCATACTATTAGCGAGGTATGAGGACATAAGTGATCAAATTTTTGAACAGATGTTTAATATTCCAACATGCAAAAGGTAAGCGGCAAAACATTGGATTGTATCAACCATTGCCAATACCACAAAGGCCTTGGGATGCGATAAGCATGGATTTTTTGTTAGAACTACCAAGAGTGCAAAGAGGATGTGATTCCATATCTATGGTGGTGGATAGATTTTCAAAGATTTCACACTTTACCCCATGCCAGAAGACTAGTGATGCAACACATGTTGCAAATCATTTTTTCAAGGAAGTTGTGAGACTTCACGGCCTACCTAGAAGCATCTTCTCGGACAGAGACACAAAATTTATTGGTCACTTTTGGAGAACACCATGGAAGAACTTGGGGACAGATTTTTCCTTAAACTCAACTTATCATCCTCAGACAGATAGACAGACTGAGGTGGTGAACAAAAGTTTGGGAAACTTATTAAGGAGTCTGGTTACTGAGCACCATAATCAGTGGGATCAGATTCTTCCACAAGAGGAATTCGCATACAACAAATCGCCAAACAAAAGCACTGGAAAAATCCCATTCCAGATATTGTATGGAATGAAACCTAGGGGAGTATCCAAGTTGAGAGACTTGGGACAGAGTGAGATTAGAAGCACTGGAGCAGAAGATTTTGATTCTAAAATGCAGAAGCTCGATAGCCGGATCATAGGACAAGTACATAAATCTATCCAAAAGTACAAGCACAGAGTTGATCAACATCGCAGAGAACTTCAATTTAAGGTGGGAGATTAGGTTCTGGCACATCTCAAGAAAGAAAGGTTCCCTAGGGGGGACGTATAACGAGTTAAAAATGAAGAAGATAGGACGATGTAAGATCTTGAGGAAGTTTGATGCAAATGCCTATGAGATTGAGCTTCCAGATGATGTGGGCATATCACCCATATTCAACATTTTAGACCTATATCCTTACAGGAAATATGACATAGAGGGATCAGAAGATCAAGATGATATTTAGTGGGAGAAACAAATGCCTATAGCAGAAAAACCACAGATGGAGAATGTCGTTGATCATAGAATTGGCAAAAAGACCAAGAGGAAGACTTATCTTGAATATCTGGTCAAATGGAAGGGACACACAATAGAAGATGCCAGTTGGGAAAATGAAGTTGATATCCATAAGCATGGAAAGTTGGTGCATGAGCTCATGAATAGGAGTCCATGAATTTTTGTCCAGGGGGAGTATGATGTAGGAGCATCGTCAACGTCGTAAACAACCACACGTGGCAGGAAATATCAACGCTCGGAAATCATTTAGGAATCTCAAACACTAGGAGTTACTGCGAATCCTTTGGGGAGATGATGAAGAACAAAATAAGATCAAATGCTTGGAGGTGAAATGATCATGAGCGATCATGGAGTTTCACTCTGAGACTTGAATGTAACTGAACTTAGGTAGCAGTTAGGTTTTCTTTTTGAGTATACGAGTAGTCGGGGGGAACCCTAAGGACCCTCTGAGATAAATAGAGGTTTTGTACGCCCAAATAAGGCTCCTGGGATTTAGTATGAGTTTTTTAGTTTATTTGTTGTTTGAGAATAGATGTAGCCATTTTTTTTTTGAATGAATATAACAGAGGAAAATTGATCCAAATGCGTGATGTTGTTACTATTTGCGATTCTTTGTTATTGTGTTTTCATAAGTGAATGAATTTTGTCATGAATAGATGAAACTTTGAATGTTAGTATGAGTTTCAATTGTCTCTCTTTTGTTGAGTGAGTTTAAGGTGTGCACACAGAACAGAAGGAGTGTGTGACGAGTTTTGTTTCGATTTCAAAACTCAAAAGAGATAGCACGAGACTTTCCCTTTGCAAGGAATGCAAAGCAACTACTACAAGGTGTGCGCAATCATCCGCAAGAACCAAGTCTTGCATAGGAATCTGTTGTAAGGAGTGCACAGATTTGGAATTCAACTAAGTGTCGAAGGGAATCCATAAGAGGCAAAGTCATGAAATGTGAAATCCTGACTTGATCAAAACCATTGATCGAAGAGAAGACTTGGACCATTGATTTAGTGCCATCACGGTTTTGGATGTCGGGAGAACGGAGGTAAGGAGACCCCCAAAATCGTGAAACGCAAAATCCCGACTTGATCACAATCGTTGATCAAAGGAAGAATATGGGTCATTGATATAGTTCTAGCTCGATTTCGAATATCGGGAGAATGGAGGTAGTGAGATCCCCAGAGTCATGGAACGTGAAATCCCGACATGATCACAGTCATTGATCAATGGAAGAATCTAGGTCGTTGATCTAGTTTCATCGCGATTTCTGTTGTTGGGAGAACGGAGGTAGGGAGACCCCCAGAGTCGCAAAATGAAAAATTGTGGGGCACCTTTCATTCAAGCGCGTGGTCACTGTCTGTGATCACATTGAAGGAAGATAGGGGAGGAGCTATTACACTCTAATATCCTATCATGGTTTCAGAGGTTGGGAGAATCGGGTGATTCACATGAAAGACCTGGCATGCGAAATTGTGAAACTCCTCTTGGGTTAGGCTCGTGGTCACAACTAGTGGTCGCGTGAGTGAATCTTGCACTCGGTGCTTGTTCGCACAATGGAGTTTCTTGAAAAGCACCTGTGGAAATTTCTTGAAGATTTTAGTGGGGAATCAAAGAGCTTCTCCAGCTCGAAGATTGAGAAGATCCATAGACTGGTAGGTTAGCAGACCTTGCTAAGGTGGAGGCACTGCATCACACCACTATCAATGAGCCAAGTGTCCTCACTAGGTGATATTGATCCTGAGAAGGAAAAGATTAAGACATAGTCTTCAATATGTTATTTTATCATCTTTTTGGGTGGATCTTCATCTTCAACTACATGGGCATGGTGCCTCTTGTTTTTCCTCTTGTATTCTTCTCATTTAGTTGGACAATGTTTCACAATATGTCTCATCTTGTCACAATGGTAACATTGGTACGATGATAAATCCTTTTCTCTTCTTTGAACTTTCTGAGGCTTCTGGAATCTTCTTGGAGGGTGAGGTTCTTTATGAGTTTCTTTCTGGAAGTAAAACTTCTTTCTTCATCCTTTAGTATGAGTGTCTAGGGCTTGATCGTCATCTCTTAACAACAATGCTTCTCAGTTAGCTACGCTTGCTTCTTCTTGAACGCATTCTTCCCAAAGATTGTCAAATTGTAGTTTCTCCTTTCTGGCACAAATAGTTTGGATGAATGCATCCCAAGTTCTTGTGAGACCATTAAGAGTCGTCATTATAATTTTTTCTTCATCTGTAGTATCTTCAATTGCTTCTAGTTGTTCTTTCAATTGTGATATTCTGGAGAAATATT
>JASDQU010685837.1:51575-66458 GCA_032191745.1 Picea mariana | reverse complement strand
ATGATTTGAGTATAACAACATAAGTAAAATGATGATGATATTTATTACATATTACCTTATGAGAATAAGGTAGAATGGTTAATGAAATTGTTGATTTTGTATGTAGTAAATAAAGTGATGGGACATTTCTAGATGACGAATGGGTTAGAATGACATCCAGAGGCGAATGGTAGCCATAGGAATATGGCTTGGTGTGCTCAATTTGTAGTGAGAGGGAATCCATAAGAGGAGAGTTGCATGTCAAACCGTTTGGATATCCAACAAGAGAGTTGCATGTTGAAGAGGTTCCTGTTGTTGATACTGAGAGGGGGGTGAATCATTATCAAGTACAATTTGGAAAAAATTTCAACTTATACTTCAACGAGATTATATATTCAATTATATCCAATGAACAATGAAGAATAATAGAAGAGTTACACCAATACACCACAACACACCATGCACAATATATGAGAAATAATCAATAGTTATTGTTCAAGGGAAGTAATGAATTCCAAGGTAGCTACAAATTCCAAATATAAAGGGAGAGATAAACATCCAAAAGGAAGATACAATCCTCCAATATCAAGAGAGGGTTGAACTCTCCATCCTTTCCCCTTCCTTCCACCGAAGAATATATGAGAGATAATAAAACCTTACATCAAATTATCATCATCAACCAACCATCACATAGAACATGATAATGCTTCATGAGACTTCTTCAACTTCTGCAATTCTTCACTTCTTGGAATACTTTGATCCTATAGATAATATTACTCAATGTATTCTATGAAACTCCTCCAAGTTTCACTCCTTGAATCCTCCCAGAAAAGGAGTTATAGAGATAATGATAGACCTTATTCAATTCTTGTTTATTCAGGAGAGAGAACTTGTACATAATGCCTCGCACTCAATATTTAACATCAGATTTTGAAATTCTTACAAAAGAAACTACAGCCCGTACTATTTCCAATTCAATTTATCTCACTTCATTTGGATTCTCTATGAAGACGTTATGACTATTTTACCCGGAACACTTGTTTATGACTAGCTTTGGGCCTAGTCAAAAACCCTATATTCCACAAAGTGTATCTCCAAAATTATAGTGAAGAAAGAGCTGAAATTTTTACCACGGGTACCTAGATATGTCTTCTCAATATCCTCTGAATTTCATCATCTTAATCATTATAGAAACAAAGTTATAGCAAAAATGGTAAGATGACCTGTAAATAACATACCTTAGAACACATCACCAAAATACTTCATCCTCCATTGAAATTCGACCTTCTTTACTTCATATTTCCTTTGAAATTCGACTTATATCTCCTTGTTCATTAAAAAACTTGTGTTTTTAAAATTAATGTATAATGATATGTATTTATACCCTTTATGTCACTTCCTTCTAACATTAGGGATGACATGTACTTTATGCTTCAATTCACATTGTCATCTTCAAAAAATCATTTCTCCTCAATCGTGAGGATCCACGCGACGTGCCACATACCACCAGAAGCGACATGACTTATACTATCCATTCATGGGTTTTGTATTTGCATGTGTAATTTCCTTCATGTCTATCTACTTTGATCAACTATGGGGTCCAAAATCCAATGGCTAGGGTTGACATCAATGACAACAACCAATATTCCAACAATCTCCCCCTTTTTCTTTGATAGCAACACTCATGCTCCCCTTGTCCTCATTCTCCTAGTTTCTCTCCCCCTTTGACATCAATGGCAAAGGGTGGGGCTTCTCCCCCTGAGTTTAATGGAAAAATGTAACTCTCTTTTTTGGGGATGCTCCCCCTGAACATATAGCACTTAATAACACTTCATTTTTATGGTCTCTTTATTCCTTGGAGATTTTTCATGGATCTAGGATGTATATGTTAATTGGTCTTCTTCTTGCAGTTGCAACCAATCTTCCTAAACCATATTCTTTGATTTTTCATCTTTGTGATTCAAACATGAGAGTAAATCCTTGATCACACATTTCACTAACACTGCGTAGATTATGTTTCAAGTCTTCAACCAATAGGACATTCTTTGATTTTACATTTTTTCTTCCAAGCTCTACTACACCTTTTCCAAGTATTTTGGCAGATGAGTCATCTCCAAATGAAACATTTCCACCCTTTCTCTTCAAGCTGATGAATTTGTCTTGATCCCCAGTCATGTGTGAAGAACATCCACTAACTATGTACCATTCATCTTCTTCTTTATATTCTTCAGTGGCTAATGCTATTCGACAATCTTCATTGTTTGGAATCTCTTTCCTTCTCCATACTGTGGTTGGCATAGGGACATTTGGCATAGGATCATATTCATTCATATATCTGCAATCTCATGCTTTGTGACCAAGATAATTACATTTGTAGCATACAATATTTTTGTCCATCAATGGGGAAAATGAATTATAACTTATGTTGACAAATCCATGATTGTTTCCATATCTTCTATTTACACCATTCATGTTTCTTGCATAGTTGCTCCTTTCATTGATTCTGCAATTAATTTCCTTATGTCCAATTGTTTTTCAAGTATAACAATGAACAAGAAAGAAAATTTGATACCTGGGAGTAAATGACCTTCTTTGTGATGTACTCCATCTTGGTTCATGATCTACTCTTATGTATTTTCCTTCATATTGATTAAATCTTATTTGATTCCTAAAGGTAGGAGGTCTTCTTGGGTATTCATCTCTTTTGTAATCATTCCTTCTTTTTGGTATCCTGGTCCATTTCTCATCAACTATTTGTGTAGAGCTTTCTTCAAACTTCTTGTTGGTATTTGCATCTTCTTTGTATGAAGTTTTACCCATGCATCCAATATGTTTTAAGTCTTTCGGGACTTGAGAGTTTCTTAAGATCTTCCTCAGTGAGACAACTTCTTGTTCAATTTTCTCACAATCTTCTTTTTTCTTCATCATTTGGACATTCCTTACTTCTCCTATTCTTCTTGCTACTTCAAGTAGAGTTTTCAAGGAAATGGTTTCTTCTCTTAATTTCTCAAAGTATTCTAATTTTTTCTTCAAGCTTTCAATTGTATTTTCACAACTACCCAATTCACTTCTTAGTTTTCTATGCGTGTTTTTGAGCTTGCTATTTTCAATCTCAACATGCTTCAATTTTTTAAGATTCTCGTCTTCTTGTTGAATCATTTCTACTTCATGATTTTCTTCTTCTTCATTGGACTTTTCTTCTTTAGTATCATCTCTTTCAATCCTTGGATAAGGACATTCAAATTCAACATGCCCTACTCCTTCACAATTAAAGAAAAAGAACTCACCTCTATTTGCTTCTTTGAAATCTAGGATGTTGTAATTTGCTTCAACTTCTTCTTCTTCTTCTTCTGCTTCTTCCCTTGCATAAAGGTCTTGTAGCTTGTCCCAAATCTATTTTGCTGATGCACATGATCCCACCTTCGGTTTCACTGAATCTGTCAATTTATCCAGGATGGTATCTATTGTCAATTTGTTGTTCCTTCTTGCTTCCTTCTAATGTAACACCGTGTTTCCCCCAGTCTATAAATATAACTTTATTAGCTAGGAACTATGGAAAACTCAAAGTGTGAATGTTTAATTTGGTGTACCTTTGTATAAAGGTTGATGAATGTAAATTCTGTTATTTTGTTGGATAATGGAAATGTGTTGCATGACTGCTGAGAGAGGGGACGTGCTAAGAAAGAGAGGAAACGATTGCTAATAACAAGGTGGTGGAGGGAACCCGGAATGGTTGCGATAACCTCCACCGAACCAGTACCATACTAGAGTTAATGTTGCTCATATCAGAATAACCCTCTGCCCATAAATGAATTTCCATCAGGCTGGTAGGTGGGAAGGGCCTCCTCTAGAGTTAATGAGGGATGGGGCAGACTGCCCATCAGATGGCTTCCGGACCTGACCACGGACGTGGGAATTTGAGCCACACACAACCTTATGGAGGGAGGAAAGAAGGAGAAGCATGGTGGATATAGAGGGAATCCTACGGGGAATGAAGAGAGGAGAGAAAGAAACATCTTGGGTCCGAGGAAGGATGGAAAGCGAGAAATCTGAGTTCTGATCACAGGAATGGAGACAGAGTGAGGAGAAAGAGAGTAACTTTCATCCCCGTCTATTCCTGTATAGGAAGAAGGAGAGTAACCTTTGTCCCTAACTTCCGTTGAGCTGGAAGTAAGATATTGAGTTTCAAAGCATCATGGCCTAAACTCAGGGGTGGTCAGTGATAAATCCATTGGGAGTGATTGAGCTTATGGTTGGGTGGAAATGAGCACCCCTCTTAGCCGTCGCATCACGCCTAGTGGTTCTGATAAGTGTTTTTATTCCTTGTATTTTGAATTGAATATCATGGACACATGCTCATGTTTATATGCTTATGAATGGCTTCTATATGCTATGAATTCCTGGTAATTAGATTGGAAATAATAAATGCATGTGTATACTTATATGCCATAGTTGGGTTTTGTATAAAATGAGTAAGTCTGGAGCATGAGTCAGTTCCACTGAGAATCATCCCACATGCCTGATTCTCTTGGTATTCTAGTTTAATCCCTCGAAGGCACTTTCCCCAGGGAATTTTATCATGCTTTAGAGTCAGGGTAAGCTCCTTGGTATGGCTACCGCTACGATAAACCCATGAGATTACCCTGCCCCGGTGTCATAGCTCATAACTCGGTGAGTTAGGAAGGCACTACATTCAGGTCAACAGCCTAGGGACTTTGAAAGGTACCAAAGCCCTTACCCAGAACCAAACCAAGCCTAGGGATAATTACCCAAGAACCCTCTGAAGGATCATGTGATTCGAGTGTGGAAACCCTGTTCAAGAAGGAGTTATCTCTCGAAGGTTTCAGAGTCGTGGGAAATTGAAGCTCCAAGAAATTGAATTTTGTCACCTAAGTTCAGAAAGGAGAGCGAGACCAATTAGCGAAAGGGCGTACCCTTTCGTTTGCTAGATGAACAGACAAGATCCTTTCAGGAGTATCCCAGGCCTGTCAGGACCAATGGATCTAGAGGAGGAGCGCGGACGTTAATTCCTTGACCCCTTCAGTCTTCGCAAGTAGCGAAGGAATCGGGACCATAGATCCTAGGATCCATGGGGAGCTACCTTGACCATCCATCAGAAGGGGCACATCAAGGGAGATAGGTGTTTCGTTGACTCACACATAAGAAGAGTAAACGGGTGGAGTTTTAAGGATTTGCGAAATGCAAAATCCTGAAAAAATATAGGCTGTTGATCTATGGAAAGGCTCAGAGCCATTGATCTATAGATATTAACCCTTGTGTAGGTGGGAGAGTGGACTCGTCAAAGTCCTAAAGGCTCGAAGTAATCAAAACCACCCATCGGAAGGGACATGTGGAGGGTGATATACATTCATTGGGAAACTGGTTACCGGGAGAACGAGAGTGAAGACTTCCCCAAATTCACGAAAGGAGAGTTCATGAAAGAATTAGGACCACCCATCTTTAGGACAGGTGTCACTAGATCTGACTTAGTCATATTTCAGGAGGTGGAAGGACCCTGCTTCTTGCCACTCAAATTGTTGAAGGAAAAAACTCCGGTTTGAATCAAAATTGTTGGATCACGGTTGGGTCAAGATCGTTGATTTGATGCCCAACCCATTTCATGGATTCAAAATCAGTAGTTGGTAGGTGAAGACCTCGCCAGAGTCCCGAAAAAGGGAACACCAAGATTAAATCAGGACCGTTGGTTGGCAGGTGGATTTGGATCGTAGGATCCAGGTTGTCGGACCTTTGGGGATTGGAAATTTGGAGAAGAGTGGAGCGTTGTCCACGAATTCATTGAAACACGGGAATCCTGACGCATGTCTAGAAGTTTATCCTAGGTTCTAAGTGAAGGTTCATGTGAGTAGAGGAGTAAGGGGAGGATCCAAGAAACCTTAGCCTTGGTTTTCGAGTTTCGATGATTGGGGAACCAAGGTTCCTTGCAACAGGAATCCCAAAACGCAGTTTCCGGTAGCACCTTTTGGTGTTAGCATGTGGTCATGGTGAATGGTCATATGGATGGATGCCTAAAGAGGAGCTAGAGACCATCAAGCCCATTTCATGTTTCGGGACTTGAAGGAGTCAAGGGGCAGAAACTCAATGTCTGGAGTCCCGATATCGCAAAATGCGACAAGCACCTTTTAGTAAGGCCTGTGGTCACAACCGATGATCGCATGGAGGTGAAGCTCATGCTTGGTGCTTGAATTGTATAACAACAGGTTTCAATAAAAGGTCCTATGGATTCGTTTAGTGAAGGTTTCAATAGGAAGAGCTAGCCTACGCTAGGCCCCTGTAGGAACTCGGGGATTTTGACCCTAAAGTAAAGGAGAAAATTTTATTTATGTCATCATGGGTGTGTGACAAAATGGCATCAGAGCATGGTTACAACACTTGGCCTACTTGGGCTCATGGACGAGTCACTTAAATAGCTCTATATGGGTACTTTCCAAGGAGTGACACCCTACCTTACCTCTTTCTTAAGAGGTATGATTTAAAAATGTTATTAAGGAAAGGAATGAAATATTCTATTGTATGTGTACATTAAGAAGTTTTAAACCATGTATTGTTCATAAACTAATAGATTGTTAGCTAACTACATGCGGTTTTGGAAACACTTGAACAGTCAGTGAGTCATGGGAAGATCCCAATACTGAAGGATGATGACATGCCATGAAGTGGGGGATGGCTCCCACAATAATGACGAGGAATCTGATGAAAGGAGGGCGGTGGAAACCCCTCTGAATCTAGATGAAACTGTAAGAAGTCTCAGGGTCGAGCTACAAAGTTTCAAGGCTAGCTGACAATGAGAGACTAATAAAGCAACAAGAGAAATTAATAGAAATTAACACAGTCTTGCTACAGAGCTTATCCGACATACAGAGGCAATTGCAACACAAACCCGCAACCAATCATGCGGACCGATGACACAAGAAGAGAGGTCAGAGTCCACCTGAGACCCGAAAACATGACTCCATAAGTGACCCCACTGGGAGAAGTACTACAAAGAAGATCCAACCTAGAGGTAGGGGACACTCATCGGGAGAGTCCTCTAGAAAGGAAGCTAATAACTCCGAAGGGTCTTCTAGTAGCAGGGCCAGCTCACATTCTCAGAAGAAAGGAAAGAAACATAAGCATTCCAAAACCCATTGTCCCGAAGAGTTCAAGAAAGCCAAACCACCCTCTTTCGACAGAGAGATAAAGAAGGGAGAAGAAGTGAAAGCTTGGCTGCTTGGTTTAAAGAAGTATTTCAGATTCCATGACTACTCTAAAAACTTGAAGGCTCGAATAGCCATCTTCAACCTGAATGGAAAGGCTTCCATATGGTGGGAAGACCTTAGGAGTGTGAAAGGAGTCCATGAGAAGGACTTGTCATGGAAACAGTTTGAGAAATACTTTAGAAAGAAGTATCTGTCAGAAAAATACATGGATGGGAAAACTAAAGAATTCTATGAACTGCAGCTGGGACAGCTCACCATAGAGGATTTTTGTCAATAAATTCCTTGAACTACTGAGGTATGTACCCTACCTAAAAGATGAAAAATAAAAAATGCAGTGGTTCATTAGTGGGTTACCTCAAACCTACTGGGACAGGATTGATTTTGACGAACCAAGGACTTTAAAAGAGGCTATTTGGAAGGCGAGGTATTGTTATGAATAGTTTGGGAGCAAGACAAGACCCCATAAGGACTGGAAGAAAAAGAATAGTTTTAGATTCTAGAAGAAAAGGTTTAACTCCTCAAGATTTAAGAACTATGGAAAATATTCTAGGTGGATCCTTCCATCTATAAGTGTATATCAGAAAAATTTCCCTTCTCAAAGTGGAAATAAACCTTTTCAGACAGTCCCAACAAAGACCAATAACCTAAAGAAGGAACCCTTAAAATGTTGGGGTTGTGGAGAAAATCATAGGTTGAGGGACTGCCCACATAGACAACAAAACAATAAGGGGGTCTACAATATCCAAGAAGCTACCACTGTCAATGATGTGGCTAGGAGCATGCCATGAATCTATGCAGCCTTGGACAATAATCAAGCCGACCATCAAGCTTCAGTAGCAGAGCTGGAAGGTATGATCGCCAACCATCCAATTTCTATTTTAATTGACCCAGGTTCTAATTTGAGTTACGTAGCCCCTCAGACTACCGATAAGTGTAAATTGCAACCAACTAGACATGTTATATCATGGTTGGTATAAATAGCCACTGGGACCAAAATAAAGGTGGCAGAGGCTATACCAGCCTGCCAATTCTTCATGGGTGGATTGCCCACCCAAGCCACCCTTAACATACTTCCCTTTGGATCTTATGACTTGTTGATTGGTATGGACTGGTTGGTTGCTCATAAAGCTAAAATGGACTATTACCATAAAACTTTAGAATGTGTAAATGAAGATGGGAGAAATATGGCCCTCCCAGGGATTCAGAAACCTGTCTCAGTAAGACAAATATCAACCCTTCAAATGAAGAAGTATTGTAGAAAAGGGTGTTCCTTATATGCAATACATATGTTGGACTCCATCGAAAATGACAAACCAAATCTCAAGGACCACCCCATATTAAGAGAATACAAGGACGTATTCCTAGAAGAAGTACCAGGTCTACCTCCGAGAAGGGATATTGACTTCTCAATAGAACTTACACTGGGAACGGTACCAGTATCTAGAATGCCATATAGAATGAGCACACCAGATCTCATTGATCTCAAGCTACAACTAAAGGAGATGATGGACAAAGGCTACATCCAATCCAGTGTGTCTCTGTGGGGAGAACCCGTCCTGTTTGTGAAAAAGAAAGATGGCACACTTTGATTGTGCATAGATTACCGACAACTCAATAAGACAACCATAAAGAACAAGTACCCCTTACCAAGAATTGATGACCTGTTCGACCAATTGGGAGGTGCATCCATATTTTGAAAGATCGACCTAAGATTGGGCTACCATCAAGTCCGTATTAGGGATGAAGATATCCACAAAACAGCCTTCAGGATGAGGTATGGTCACTACAAATTTGTGGTGGTGCCATTTGGGTTAACCAATGCCCCCGCTACTTTTATGTGCTTGATGAATAATGTACTCAACAAATTTCCAGACAAATTTGTATTGGTTTTCATTGTTGATATCCTAATCTACTCCAAGAATAGGGAGGAGCACGAAGAACATCTTAGACTCGTACTTCAAGTACCAAGGGAGCATCGGCTCTACACTAAGTTTAGCAAGTGCGATTTATTTCAGAAGCAAGTCCACTACTTAGGCCATGTCATATCTAAGAAAGGGGTGGTAGTAGACCCTAACAAGATTAGATTCATTATGGAATGGCCTGCCCCATAAGATGTATCTGATATGAGGTCCTTCATGGGCTTAGCATGATACTATAGAAGATTCATAAAAGGGTTTTCCAAGATTGGCTATCTAATCACTGCCCTTCATAAAAAGGGGATTAAATTCATTTGGATGTCAAAATGAGAAGAGAGATTTCAATAACTAAAATACCTCCTGACCCATGCACCTGTGCTAAAGATTGTGAACCCGGATGATGATTTCCTCGTGTATACAAATGCATGCAAGGAAGGACTTGGAGGAGTCCTTATGCAAGAAGGATGTGTAATATGTTATACGTCTCAGAAATTAAATGAGCATGAGATCAATTATGTGACCCCTAACCTAGAGTTGGCTGCCATAGTACATGCTTTAAACATGTGGAGACACTACCTCCTGGGTAGAAGATATGTGCTTATGACAGATCATTGTGGATTGAGACACCTGTTTGATCAACCAAAAATCAATGCTAGGCAAGCGAGGTGGATGGATCTCCTAAGTGAATTTGATTTTGAAATCAAACATATAAAAGAAAGGAAAATAGGGTGGTCAATGCCCTTAGCAGAAGTATAAAAATGATTCATCTAGCAGCAATAATCACCTGCAAAACGGATGTCAGGGAGAGAATCAGAAATGCACAGGAGATAGATGCATTCTTTAAGACCGTGACTTCATACCTAAGGCAAGAGCCTACAGGGCTGAAGTATGAAGGCTACCAAATGCTTGAGGAAGGGCTGCTAACTTATAGAAACGGGTTGTATATTCCAAACTGTGACGACTTGAAGAGGTTCATAATGGATGAACTGCATAAGAGAGCATATACTGGTCACCCAGGATATCAGAAGATGATCACGACCACTAGGAAACAATTCTATTGGCCTGGGTTAAAGAAAGACATAGCTAACTATTTAGCTAAGTGCCTAGAATTCCATCAAGTTAAGGCAAAGCACCGACATCCAACAGGATTGTTACAGGCCCTACCAATTCCAGAATGGAAATGGGAAACCATCTCCATGGATTTCATCACCGGATTACCAAAGTTGACCAAGCAAAATGACGCCATCATGGTCATGGTGGAAAAACTGAGTAAGTCTTCCCATTTCATCCCTGTCAAGTCAACTTGCAAGGCAATAAATATTGCCAACATCTTCATGAAGGGGATATTCAGACTGCATGGCATGCCTAAGGAAATTGTATCTGACAGAGATACCAAATTCACTTCAAACTTTTAGAAATCCCTAATGGCCAGTTTCAAGACTAAATTGTTGTTCAACATATCCTATCACCCTCAAACTGATGGAAAAACAGAAAGAGTAAACCAAATAGTAGAGGACATGCTAATAATTCATGTAATGCATCATCCTAAGAAGTGGGAAGACTACTTGCCATTGGTAGAGTTTTCCTACAACAACGATTATCAAGAATCCTTAAAGACGAGCCCCTTTGAAGCCCTCTATGGTAGATAGTGTAAGATCCCAATCAGCTGGAATAATCTAGTGGAAAAAATTACAATCGGACCTGACATACTGAGAGAAATGGAACAACAAGTAGTGCATATAAGGCAAAATATGAAAATTTCTCAGGTTCGACAGAAAAGTTACGCCAACAGAAAGAGAACTCCCCGAAAGTTCAAAGTCAGAGACCATGTCTATCTCAGAGTTAGACCCCGGAAGAGTTCCCTGAGTATGGGAGCCTATGCCAAGTTGGCACCTCAGTATTGTGGACCCTTTGAAGTCCTAGATAGAGTGGGACTTGTAGCCTATAGGCTAGCACTTCCTCCCACTGTAAAGGCACATAATGTTTTTCATGTTTCATTATTGAAAAAATATGTACATGATGCTAATCATATAATTGACTGGTCTATGATCCAGGTGGAACCAGAGGGAGAATTCCTGCCAGAACCCCAATGCATACTAGACAGGAAGGAAACAACACTCAGGAAACAAACCATTGCACAATTCAAGGTGCAATGGAAACACTTTGGCCTAGATGAGGCTACATGGGAAGTGGAAGATGCCATGAGGCAGGCATTTCTGATTTTGTTTTCTCCTATACATGCATATCATATTGGTAGATAGAACATCGAGGATGATGATTTCATTAAGGGGGAGTGAATTGTAACACCCTGTTTCCCCCAGTCTGTAAATATAACTTTATTGGCAAGGAATTATGGCAAACTCAAAGTGTGAATGTTTAATTTGGTGGACCTTTGTATAAAGGTCGATGAATGTAAATCCTGTTATTTTGTTGGATAATGGAAATGTGTTGGATGATTGCTAAGAGAGGGGATGTTATAAGAAAGAGAGGCCACGATTTCTAATAAAAAGGTGGTGGAGGGAACCCAGAATGGTTGTGATAACCTCCACCAAGCTAGTACCATACTGGAGTTAATGTTGTTCATATCAGAACAACCCTCTGCCTAAAAATGAATTCTCATCAGGCTGGTAGGTGGGAAGGGCCTCCTCAAGAGTTAATGAGAGATGGGGTAGACTTCCCATTAGATGGCTTCCAGACCTAACCACGTATGGGGGAATTCGAGCCACACGCAACCTTGCGGAGGGAGGCAAGAAGGAGAAGTGTGGTGGACAGAGAGGGAAGCTTGCAGGGAATGGAGAGAGGAGAGAAAGAAACATCTTAGGTCTGAGGAAGGATGGAAAGCGAGAAATATGAGTTCTGATCATGGGAATGGAGACGGAGTGAGGAGAAGGAGAGTAACCTTCTTCCTCGTCTATTCCTGTATAGGGAGAAGGAGAGTAACCTTCATCCCTAACTTTCGTTGAGTTGGAAGTAAGAGATTGAGTCTCAAAGCATCATGGCCTAAGCTCGAGGGTGGCCAGTGATAAATCCATTGGGAGTGACTGAGACTATGGTTGGGTGGAAACGAGCACCCCTCTCAGCAGTTGCATCACGCCTAGTGGTTCCGATAAGTGTTTTTATTCCTTGTATTTTGAATTGAATATCATGGACACATGCTCATGTTTATATGCCTATAAATGGATTTTGTATGGTATGAATTCCTGGTAATTAGATTGGAAATAAGAAATGCATGTGTATACTTATATTCCATAGTTAGGTTTTGTATAAAATGAGTAAGTCTAGAGCATGAGTTGGTTCCACTGAGAATCGTCCCACCTACCTGATTCTCTTGGTATTCTAGTTTAATCCTCGAAGGAACTTTCCCTGGGGAATTGCATCATGTCTCAAAGTCGGAGTAAGCTCTTTGGTATGGCTACCGCTACGGTAAACCCATGATATTACCCTACCTCGGTGTCATAGCTCATAACGCGGTGAGTTAGGAAGGCACTGCATTCAGGTTGGCAGCCTAGGGAATTTGAAAGGTACCCAAGGCATTACCCAGAAACCTGACCAAGCCTAGGGATAATTACCTAAGAACCCTCTGAAGGACCATGTGATCTGGGTCTGGAAACCTTGTGCAAGAAGGAGTTATCTCTCGAAGGTTTCGGAGTCATGGGAAATTGAAGCTCTGAGAAATTGAATTTCGTCACCTAAGTTTATAAAGGAGAGCGAGCCCAATTAGCGAAAGGGTAGACCCTTTCGTTTGGTAGATGAATGAATGAGATCCTTTCGGGAGTATCCCAGGTCTGTCAGGACCAATGGATCTAGAGGAGGAGTGCAGGCGTTAACGCCTCGACCCCTTCAGTCTTCGCAAGTAGCGAAGGAATCGGGACCATAGATCCTAGGATCCATGGGGAGCTACCTTGACTATCCATCGGAAGGGGCACATGGAGGGTGATAGGAATTTTGTTGACTCACACATTATAAGAGTCAACGGGCAGAGTTTTAAGGATTCACGAAATGCGAAATCCCGGTGAAATCTAGGTCATTGATCTGTGGAAAGGCTCAAATCCATTGATTTGTAGAGCTTAACCCTTGTGTAGGCGGGAGAGTGGACTCGTCAAATTCCTGAAGGCCCAAAGTAATCGGAACCATCCATCAAAAGGGACACATGGAGGGTGATCTACATCCATCGGGAAATTGGTTACCGAGAGAACGAGTGTGAAGACTCCCCCAAATTCGCGAAAGGAGAGTTCACAAAAGAATCAGGATCGCCCATCTTCAGTACAAGTGTCACTAGATCTAACTTAGCCGAATTTCGGGAGGTGGAAGGACCCTTCTCCTTGCCACTCAAATCGCCGAAGGATGAAACTCTAGTTTGAATTAGAGCCATTGGATCATGGTTGGGTGAGGGTTGTTGATCTGACGCCCAACCCATTTTGTGGATTCGAAATCAGGAGTTGGGAGGTGAAGCTCCGCCAGAGTCCCAAAAAAGGGAACATCGGGATTAAATCATGACCGTTGGTTGGCAGGGGGATCTGGACCATAGGATCTAGGTTGTCGGACCTTTGGGGATTGGAAATTTGGACAACAGTGGAGCGTTGTTCGTGGATTCGCCGAAACACGGGAATCACTACGTGTGTCTAGGAGTTGACCCTAGGTTCTGAGTGAAGGTTCATGTGAGTAGAGGAGTAAGGGGAGGAGCCAAGAAACCTTAGCCTTGGTTCAGGTTTCAGGTATTGGGGAACCAAGTTTCCTTGCAACAAGAATCCCGAAACGTGATTTCCAGTAGCACCTTTTGGTGTTAACGCGTGGTCATGGTGAATGGTTGTATGGATGGAGGCCTAAGGAGGAGCTAGAGCCTGTCAAGCCCATTTTGGGTTTCGGGACTTGAAGGAGTCAAGGGGGAGAAAATCAATGTCCCAATATCGCAAAATGTGATGAGCGCCTTTTAGTAAGGCATGTGGTCATAGCCGATGATCACATGGAGGTGAAGCTCACGCTTGGTGCTTGAATTGTACGAGGATGGTTTTCAATAAAAGGTTTTGTGGATTCGTTTAGTGAAGGTTTCGGTAGGAAGAGCTAGCCTGCACTAGGCCCCTGTAGGAACTCGGGCATTCTGACCCTTAAGTAAAGGAGAAAATTTTATTTATGCCATCGTGGGTGTGTAAAATCTGAGCTGCAGTCTTTGGTTTCTTCAAAGCATTGTATCATGAAGCAACTGAGAACCAAACATCTGCCCCAAGATATTTCAAGTAAGTTTCCATTCTATTACTCTAGCATTCAAAATTGCTTCCATCAAATGGTGGAATCCCATTTGGAATGTTGTCTTCCATTTTTTCTTAGGATCTGCCTTCTAGTGGTTAAACTGTACTGAAGGTAACTCTCTCTGATACCAATTGTTGATACTGAGAGGGGGGTGAATAAGTATCAAGTAAAATTTGGAAAAAATTTCAACTTATACTTCAACTAGATTATATATTCAATTATATCCAATTAACAATGAACAATAGTAGAAGATTTACACCAATACACCACAATACACCATGCACAATATATGATAAATAATCAATAGTCATTGTTCAAGGGAAGTAATGACTTCCAAGGTAGCTACAGTTTCCAAATATAAAGGAAGGGATAAACCTCCAAAAGGAAGATACAATCCTTCAATATCAAGAGAGGTTTGACCTATCCATCCTTACCCCTTCCTTCCACCCAAGAATATATGAGAGATAATAAAACTTTACATTAAATTATCACCATCAACCAACCATCACATAGAACCTAATAAT
>JASDQU010685837.1:26461-46399 GCA_032191745.1 Picea mariana | reverse complement strand
TAATGTGTCAAAGTGGCTATTGCTTATATATATATATATATATATATATATATATATATATATATATATACACACACACTACTGGTGATTACATATATCGTTGCACGTATGTGAGGCTTTTTCCATATAATTCACTAATATCAGGATTGAAATTATGGTCTGTGTGGTTCAACCCAGGCTAGAAATATCGTGTATAGGTATGGACTATTCATAGTCTAACATGCATCATTAAAACGGGTAATGGAGAAAACATTAGCCTGCCTAAATAGGAGGTGTTATTTCCTTGAAGGCCTCGTAAGCCTTATAGTTCTCCTAGAATAAGTTCAGAGCCACTAATCTAGAATTGTATTAACGAATTCAAGATATCCCATGATTTTCCTTGGATGAATCACAGTCATCGATTATGCATGGAGTTTTGATCCCGGTCGTCGATCGAGGTCCCCCTTGTATGAGAACTTGCAAAGGATCCAGAATTGTTAATAGTCATTGGATCTATTGGATAAAATTTCATAGGAATCATGACCATTGATCACAATAGGGGCATCAGAGTAGCAGAGGAATATGACACTCGGATGAAAGAAACTCCAAGAATCCTTCTCCACCGTTATATATATTGGGACGATGTCAAGTAACCTAAGATGTAGGTCAATGGGGGTAAGTATTCAAGTTTGGACGAGGAGAAAGGGTGATGTCATGATTGACGTCACACTGACGAAGAAATATTATGTGTATGCTAGGAACATGTGCCAACCTGTAATTAGTTGAGACAATAGAGGGTATGTGCCATCGTGGAGTTCAAACCTTGATAAGTTCTTAATAGGGGGAGTAAGTTTGTAGGTCATGGAAAAGGAATGGTAGGTGTAAAGTGTAAGCAGTAGACTTAGAAGCATGATGGGTTCATAGAGATAGGAAGGTGATATGAAAGGGTCTACAAGTCTGCTAACCCAACAAACTAACAAAATAATCTAAGCATTCAGTTTTAGAAGAGAAGAAGGGACTTAGATGAGTCTATGAGTCCATGAGTCTGCCAACTTGCAAACCTGACAAAATCACCAAATAATCTAAGTGTTGAGACTTCTCAGATAGAATTATGAAGGGGAGGTCCAGAATTATACATCCACGAGTCCAAGAAGATGAAAAAATAGTTAAGTGTTGAGATTTCTCAAATGGACTTATGAAGGGAGGCACAAAATTATGCATCTTTGAGTCTGAGAATACAATAAGGTGACTAAGTATGTGTTGGCAACAATAATATAATTTCCATTGTTTATAAGATACCTACACAGGGTCTTTAAATTTTCGTTACTCATCATGACCATTCTCACTAAACGACACTTGTCACTTGTCGCTTTTTACACGTCTTCCTTTCAATTTTTGTTTTCATGACTGTAAGCATGAAAACTTGCAGCTGGAATTGACATTTTGTTTCGATTTTTTATTAAAGGAAAACTGTTCATATGGTCTATTGTCGAATTGTCGTATTTTGCTATGAACATGATTGTTTTCCTTGTTTATAACCCCTTGGTCCTAAACGTGCCTTGGTTACATAAGTGGAAAACCTGCACTCATCAATATTCAATTAATATTAATGGGGTTTTGATTCATAAAATTTTTTATTCAATGTTTATTTGATACATTTACCTTGTAATCAAGTCATGAATGTGTGTTCTATGGTTTTCAAGTGCTTACATCCTTATACGTACTCATATGCCAAGGTGTCATGTGAAGTAAAGCGTGATATTACTGCTCTGTATGGCCTCGGGCTTCACAAGCTCATTCCCACGCATGGTGATTAACGCCTCTGCCTACCATTTTGAACTGGCATAGCATTGTTTTGTTCAGAGCTATGGCTTTGTGTTTTCTTATCAAGCCCTACCTCAGATTTCTATGTTGATTCCCTTCTGTTCACCATGGCTCCAGTGGTAAGAATTGAGCCCAATGGCATCCAAACCTTGTTATCATATGATAACGCCAGGAACAATTTAGAAAGGAATGATTGGCGTGTATTTATTGAAAAAATTAAGGGTTTCAATCTGAGAGTTGCCCAAGAGTTTGCATTGACTTTCGACAGTTGCAGAGCAAATATAGGTGACGTGCAGCTTGAGGTAAATGAAGATTTTTTAAGCCAAGCTACGGGTTTACCAGCTGTTGGCCAAAACTGGTTCAAGAACGCAAAAGTTGAAGAGGTTCCCTGGACTCTGTTGTTCACCTCACGAAAAATTACTAGTTGCGACCGAGGTATGCATGTCTCAGCTTTAAAACCTAGGTGGCATGATCTTCTTGCTATTGTGAAACATTTTATTACGTGTGAAGGAAGATTTGGGTTAGTTTTCCTGTATCACCTGCAATTGCTTATGAGTTTCATTGACTTCCCGTTGAACATGCCCTACTTTCTTCTTAGAAGTCTGTACAAGATGGGAAAGCGGTTTAGGAGGCATAAGTCTGATTCTAGTTTGTTCCATCATGGTTTAATTAAGATTATCCTTGTACATCAGTTTCAATTGCACAACGATTGTTGGGATTCTTTTGTGTTACGAAATGATTTTGGAAATAGTGAGTTGGGACAGGTTGATAAGCTTGTTGTCACCGAAACCCTTGTGAAACCAGCATCTTCTCCACCACTCCTGCCCTGTGATCCTACCCCTAATTTTGAACCCTAGACCTACCCTGATGCTACTCAACCGGACACTCAACTAGGTTCGCACCCTAAGAGTTGCACTAAGATTGCTAAAAAACCCACAGGGAGGAAGCTTAAGAGAAACGTCGATGTTAATTACAAGAATAAAAGGCCCGGCCGTTTGATTTCACGATGTGCTAGAAACAAATCTAAACTCTGTGCAGACACAAACAATACGATTGAATTAATTGAAGACTCAAATTCAAAAATTGAAAGGTTCTTGGACGAAGAGTATCCATTGTCATATGGAATTTGCCCTGACAGACCCTATGATTATGTTACCAACCTACCACCGTGTCTAAAAGATAATCCTGATTTTTCTAGCATCCAACTCCATGACAAACCTAACTTTCACGTGGATGATTCTCCAATCGTTAATGATATCAGTGCCAATGAACAGTCCCTACAGCCACAGTGTAATGAGTGTCGATCATGGATCGACAGGTATTATGCAGATGTGCCTTTACTACAGTCCAGGCTTAAATCTCTGACAGACCAAGTGGAATCGTTGACAAGCGAGAACAGTAGACTCCAATCCATAAATCAAGAAAAGGACAAATGCCTAAAAACTACAGGGTCTGTCATTTTTAAGAATGTAGAGGTAGCGACAACAATAGTAAATTCCAAGATTGCTTGATATGTTTTAATCCCATGATTTGAGGTATGATCTTTTTCAAGTTTAGCATGATTTTTTCATTCTCAATTTAGGGTATACGATTTGTTTGAATAGATTACTTTTCTTATAAAAATTAGTTTGTTTTATTTGTTGAATAAAATATGATTGTAGTTATAATTATAACTAGCTACAGAATCGTAAGATTCTGTAGCCAGTTAGAAAAATTCGAATTGCTTGATTTTACAATTGAAAACGTATCTAAAATCTTTCCATTTTTATTTGTTAATAGGAACCCATGATTTTCAAGGAGATATGAAGTACTGTTGAGATATTCCAGCCATATGAACTTTTTGTTTTTAGTAAATAGATTAGGCTATTTGTATTTTGATATCAAGTAAAATAAGGGAGGTTGCATCCCCCATATTTTTGGAACAAATTTGATATTATCAACAGGAAACATTGTGTTCATGGAACTTATATAAGCATGTTATGTTGTAAACTTGAAATCATCTCTATCTGGGGAAAGACTATAGATTTTTCATTTACAGACTTGAATGAAATATAATACTGGTCACAGCTTTAGCTTTTCCATATTGTGGTTTTATTCAAGTTATGATCGTTTCAATTTGTAATTAGATTATGATTGCTTTCGCTGTCATGGTTTACTACAAATTGGCATGATAAAAATTTATATATAATCCATATTTTATGTTCCAGATTTAACATACAATAATCATTCTCTTCAAACTTGATATTAAGAGATTTATCTTCATCATTTGTTGAACATTTATACACAAGTTCTCATAGCAGAATTTATCTTAATGTGGCTGCTTGTGAAATTATGAGATTGCAGTGATCGTATCTCTTATATGTTCAATCATTCGAATTCCATTATTACTGCTTCACATTTATGAGAAGAAATTGTAGGATCTGCTGCGGGTTTACCTCATCAGACAGGGAGATTGGATGCTACACACTGAACAAATATTGGATGCGATAACAGGTCAGTTTGCTAGTTTAATTTGATTAGTTTAATGGATACAGAAATTTCATGTAGCTAAAACATCTTCTACTATATGTGATTTCAGTTTTCAATTAGACAGTTTGATATTCCATTTCTCAGTTATGAACATTATAAGAAAATAAATCAAAAAGATTAAATAGCATTTCTGTTGTTTAAAAAATCAATTGATATTCGATTTTTGCGGATTTAGATTAAAATTCGTATTGTGTACATATTATATATATATATTAGAAATAGAATCATTTGTATATATTGTATATATAATAAGTAGAGTTATTTTATAAATATTAGTTAGTTAAACTGTAAATACATATTAGATCTATATATAGTTTTCAACGATTGTTATTCATTAGGTTATTTTATTTTCTTTAGTTTTTTTTTTTCGCTTTCTTTAGGACTTAGATCGGCCGATGGAGCCGCTAAACCTATTGGAGTGGATTAATCCAAATGGATTGGGTTAATTAGACAACCCCGGACCGGATTCACTCCTCCAGTTGATGAGCGGTCAATTTTCCCTGTCAACAAATGGCGCTAGAAGGAGGGCTTGAAAACTATTAATGGCACGTGGAGGTCGTAAGACTCCTCCACCACCTACCCGCTCACCTATAGTAACTAGAAGTCGTTCAGACGAAAACATTGTCCCTCAAGTAGCAACCACATCAAACGATGATCTACGGGTCACAGTCGAACCAGTAACTCCAAATCCTACGGGTGGTGACATACAAGAGATTGTTCGGCAATCTCTCATAACAACACATAGTGCCTTAGCCCGTATAAGACAACCAAACCGACCTTTGAATCAGCCGTTAGACTTCTCTGATATCAGAGAAAAAATTGGAGGTATTGACCTTACCTTAAACCCTACCTATCCAATCCTCACTCCTACAACAGGAGGATCTGGTATACCACCATCACCACCTCCTTCATCTCCTTCTTCTTCTAGAGAGGAATCCCATGACGAAGGCAATTCCTCATCCCAACCTTTGACACCACCCACACCTATGGCCAACTCGAAAAATCCTACCAGACCCTGGCTCGACCAAGATACAGTGGCCATACCTGGGCCTCAACATCCTCTACCTAAACACCCGGAGAAATGGCTCCCTAAATTTGACCCAGACTCCAAATAGTTAGTTGAAGATCACATCAAAAAGTTTATGTTAGCCATTAGACTCCGTAGTGTTGAGCACGAAGATGTAGCCTGTAGATTGTTTCCCTACACCTTTGAAAGCAATGCCTCTACATGGTACTTTGCCCAACAGCCCCACACCATCGTGTCATGGGAGAAATTTGAATCCTATTTCCTTGAGAAGTTCGGAGATGACAAGTCTCCTGAAGTTCTAGTCATGGAG
The DNA here is from genome assembly GCA_032191745.1 of Picea mariana. Lineage (NCBI taxonomy): Eukaryota > Viridiplantae > Streptophyta > Pinopsida > Pinales > Pinaceae > Picea > Picea mariana. Next base: position 40,730 of record JASDQU010685837.1, on the reverse strand, counting down.
CTTTCTAGTTTAAGAATGAATCCCAAAGAAAAGATCAAAGACTTTAATCAAAGGTTCTTGACATTAAGGAACCGAATCCCCACAGATTTGATGCCTGCCGTGAATCTTATTATCGCATATTTTACGAAAGCCTTACATCAAAACATAGCCATTTGGGTAAAGAGATCCAAGAAATCCACATTGTTAGAAGCCTTCGAAGAGGCCAATCAGATCGAGAAAGACATCCTCAGTTTAAAAGACACTACTAGAAACAAGACAGAGACTAGTTCATCTTCCAAAATGAAAATCGAAATCCTCGCTAGACCTTCCCAAAACAAATCTCAACCTAAGAGTTCAGATTTAGAAAACTTACAAAAATTCGTTCAAAAACTATCCAACCATGTTATAGATTTGAAAAGGTCTGCTAAAGAAGCCTCTTCGAGCAAAGGGCCTTACAAACCCCCTTTTAGGAAGCCTTTCCCCACCAATCGACCTAATTCAAATATTGAAGGCCTAAATATAGAAAGCCTACAATTTTCTATTCAAACAATCCTCGAAGCACATGATAATTTGATTCCTCCCGAGGTTCATGAAGAAGTAGTCGAACAAGAAACGGTAGAAGAAGATGAATCATCTCTGAATATTTTCGAACATTTTTCGGATAGCATTTTTCAAGCTAATTTCGAAACAGTGCATCCTTACAATACTAGGAGCAAGACAACAAATAAGCCTTTTTATGAAATCACTACGACTTTGCCTCCAAAAAGAGTCTAAATCGATTGAGACTAAACAGAATTCAGTAAACCCAAGTTTAGATTATGATTTGGTTGAAGATCTAAAGAATCTTAGGCCTAACATTTATGTTTATGAATTATTAAAATTCCCTTTTCTTCTGCAAAAAATGCTACAAAATATTGCAGAGAACAACAAAAAGAACAATCCGAACAGTAATAAAGGTGTTCAAAACAACCCCAAAATTCCTCAGAAGGCCTCCGCCAAAACTATATCTGAGCCTCATGATAAAAGAGACCTTCCTGTAAATAATGTAACAAATGTAGATAAACCAGTTTCAGAGGCTGCGAGTAAAAAAAAGTAAGCTTCCACTGTTAATACTTGCAGAAATGTCCCTCCATTTTTGTTAACTTTTGAAATTTTCAATAGGAACGTACACAACTGTATGGTAGATTCAGGTGCATCATCTAACGTAATGCCTTGGTCTGTTTGTTAAAATATTAATGTCGAATTTTAACCATCCAGCTTGATCGAACTAGTGTTAAAGTGATAGGCGAATTAAGAAATGTGCTTATAAGATTATCGTCTAACCCTAAAGTTCATCAAGTGATTGATATTATTGTTGTAGATATCCCAAAAGTTTATGGTTTGTTTTTAAGTAGAGACTGGTCAGAACAATTACATGGCTATTTTGCGACTGATTGGTCTCACTTGTGGCTGCTCGAGAATGGAAAGCCCAACATAATCAAGGTAAATCGTGAACATTATCTAAAGTTCACGGTGACTGATTTAAATGATCCCAATGAACCATTCACTCCTTTTGTTGATTCGTCCAAAATACAGGGGATGGATACTTTTTTCGGTAATTTCATGGTCGAAACTTCCACTATCACTAACCCAGAACAACAGTCTAAAATTTTGACATATATGCAACCAACAACTTCTGCCTAATGGTCACATGCAACCGATGACAATCAAATATGGTCTCTTTACTTTGATGGGTCAAAATCCAAGGAAGGAGCTGGTGCAGGTTGTGTGCTCATCGATCCAGCAGGTAACAAGACTCTGATTGCTTGCAAGTTAGAATTCGAATGTACAAACAACATGGCCGAATATGAGGCACTCCTGTAAGGCCTCAAAAAATCATTAGATCTGAACATTCAAAATTTGGCTGTCTTTGGTGATTCAGAAATTGTGGTTAGATAGGTAAAAAATTCTATCCACTGTTTATCTCCGCACCTTAAAAGCTACCAAACTGAGGTATGGAATTTAATGAACAAGTTCTCCGCATTTAACATAAATTCTATTCCTAGATTGAATAATTTGGAAGTTGATTTGCTAGCTAACGTCGCTTCAAAACTTTTTCCTGCAGAAGGCTTATCTCCGAATGCATTTTCCGTCGAACTATTGTTTAGACCATCTGTCCCAGACAATATCACGAATTGGAGAGTCTTCGATGATGATCAATAGATTATAAGTTTTCTGCATATGGAAGAAACTTTCTAGGGCGCGGTGATCGACGAAGGTACCCATGATGAAAATATTCGTGACTTTATCGTAATACCAGATCCAAGATCTCCAGAATCTTCATCAGACATGGTAAATTCTATCCCGAAATCTGTAGTTAGATTAGAAAAATTTTATGATCTTCACGACAAGTTCAGAAAATCAGTGAACTGTAAAATGAATAGTTCTTCTTTGACTCATGAAAAATTAAATCTGGGAACTAACGACAACCCACAGTGCATTAATTTAGGGGTGGGGTGTTCTGAGCAAGAAAAAGTAGCGTTTATTAAGTTATTTAAGGAATTCAAAGATGCTTTTGCTTGGATGTACGACGACCTAAAAACCTTTAATCCTAACATCATTCAACACATTATTCCCATGAAACCCCAAACCCAACCTTTTCAACAAAAGTTAAGGAAAATGCACCCAAAACTCGAACCAACGATCAAGAAGGAATTAAATAAACTCCTGAACGCTAAGATAATCTTCCCAGTTAGGCACACACAATGGGTCTCTAATATTGTCCCTGTCAGAAAGAAGAGTGGTGAAATTCGACTATGTGTCGATTTTCGAAATCTTAACCGAGCGTCTGATAAAGACAACTACCCTGTCCCTCCCATGGAATAGATCCTTCAACGGGTATCTGGTTCTTAAACATTATCCTTTTTGGATGGTTTTTCAGGGTATAACCAAGTCCTGATGTCCCCTCCAGACCAACTTAAAACCACCCTCCGCACTCCATGGGGCACCTACGCTTATAGAAAGATGCCCTTTGAATTCATAAATGTTGGTGCCACTTTCCAGAGAGCGATGGACATCGCTTTCCGAGGCTTAATCAATTAATCTATCATAGTTTACCTGGATGATGTCACTGTCTTCTCGAAAAATAAAGAATATCATATAGGTCATTTAATATCCGTTCTACAGCGATGTCGTAAGTACGTCATTTCTTTGAATCCTAAAAAATCTATCTTCGTAGTAGAACAAGGTAAACTCCTCGGATTCATTGTATCGAGCAAATGGATGATTATCGACCCTGAAAGAACTCAAGTCATTTCGAAACTTACCCCTCCCTCATCAAAAAATTCCATGCAATCTTTCTTAGGTCAGATAAACTTTGTTAGGAGATTCGTCCCCAGCTTTTCAAAAATGGTGAGACCATTACAAAACCTAATAAAAAAGGATGTACAGTACCATTGGGGACCTTTAGAAAGCCAGGCTTTTGATTCAATAAAAAAGGCCATAATAGACACTCCTTCTCTAATGAGCCCCAACTTTTTTCAAGACTTCACCCTCTACATGTTTGCCTCTGACCGTTCATACGCTATCATCCTAACTCAAAAGAACACTGAAGACAACGAAGTCCCAATTGCCTTTATGAGCTCAGCCTTCAAGGGGGCAGAACTTAATTACCCAGTAGTATATTAGCAAGCCTATATTGTTTTCAAAGCAGTAAAGCACTTCCGATCTTATCTGTTGAAATCAAGGAAAAAAATCATTGTCCCTAATCCGGTGGTCAAAAATCTGTTAGTACAGAAAGAACTAGGTGAAAAAAGGGCAAACTGGGTCACATCCTTGCAAGAGTATGACATAGAAATCACCCCAGCACAAATTGTAAGAGGCCAAGGGTTATGAAAATTAGTCACTGATTCAGCTGTAGGACAGTAAGAGGAAAATGATATGTCAAATCCAGGACAACACTATCAAAATCAAATCTGTTGTGCACAAAACCTTGTTAGTCCTTGGTATGATGACACAAAATTTTGTCTTATACACGGATCAGCTCCCCATCACCTTGATCCCACAAAAAGGAGAGCACTAAGATTAAAATTTGCTTCCTTTCAGCCTTTTAATGGTATTTTGTTTCATCAAAATTTTGATGGAGTACTAATGCGTTGTCTTGAGAAAGATGAAGCAGAAAAAGTCTTATTGGAATTGCATGCAGGAGAAGCTGGTGAGCATTTTGGTGGAGACACCACTACCCATAAAGTATTAAGAGCAGGTTATTACTGGCCTACCCTTTTTAAATACGCTCATGCTTTATGTCGCAAGTGTGTGATTTGCCAAAAAACATCCAGACGGATACAGAAACCAGCTTTCCCTTTGCAACCAGTTTCAGTAGACTCCCCTTTTCAATAGTGGGGTCTAGATATTATAGGCCTAATCAATCCACCATCCTCGCAGCAGCATAAATATATTATAACACAGATTACTTCACCAGGTGGTCCAAGGTTGCCCCATTAAAAGCTGTAAATACCAGCCAAGTGATATCCTTCTTGAATTCAAATATCATTACTCGTTTTGGGATCCCTGAATGCCTAGTATTTGATAATGCTTCTTATTTTTCATCTCTTGAAATGAGTGATTTCGCTTTAGAAAAAGGAATTAAATTAAAGTACTCTACCAGCTATTACCCCCAAGGCAATGGTTTGGTAGAATCGACTAATAAAAATCTGATCAAGATTATCAAGAGAACGGTCTCCGAAAACCATAAAAATTGGCATAACTCATTGTTAAACGCAATCTGGGCTGATAGAGTAACTCCTAAAACTGTTGTGGGTAAATCACCTTTATTTCTCATTTACATAAGGGAGACAATTCTTCCACCACATGTCCTTCTTCCATCTCTGTAGTTATCGCAGAAAGTACAGGAAGAGGATTGTTCCCCTTTGGAGAGTCGAATTAACGCTTTGTTAAAATTAGAAGAAGTGAGGGCTCAAGAAAAACGAAAATTGGATCAACATCAACTCATTGTTAAAAACTGGTTTGATTCCAATTTTGCCTCTGATAGAAATTTTGAGGTAGGTGACCTTTTCCTAAAATGGGACAAACCTCATGAGGGAAAAGGAGAGCATACAAAGTTTTAGAACTTGTGGCTGAGTCGATTTTTAATTGCTGAGAAATTGGGTCCCAGTTCCTTCCGATTACAGAATTTAGAGGGACAGCCAGACACCTTTCCGATGAATGGCCAAGCTCTTAAAAGGTACTTTGCCTGATGACGCTCCCATGTACACTGTGTAAATATTTTCTGTTTTGTTTGCTGTTTGTTTTGCTTTGCTGGTTTGTTTTGATTTTTCCTTTATGCTTATCAGTCTTTATTTTTGAAACACACATGCCTGCATCATGGGCTAGCTCAGCCGAAGAGAACAAAAAAATTTCCCCTCTAAAATGACCACTAAAATTTGTTTAAACATCAATTGTGACATTTTTCTGAGTTTGAAACCATGTTAAAGATAACTTGTTGTTTCAAAAGCATTTCTTGATTTCAATCTACAACTGAAGGTACTCGTGATCATCCATAAAAATTATTTTTACGTTGTCCCTGTTCCTTAAGAGAACAACTCAGAGATGTCTCCCTGCTTTTGAAATTCGGTTTATTAACGAACTATTTCTAGATCTTAATGAAGGACAACTAAGAATTTTCTTCAAGATCTGTAATTTACTAATGATGTGTCCAAAAAACCAGGATTTTCAGCGTCACCCCGCTCTATTAAAAATATTTAAAAACCAAATAAATTTTCAAAGAGCTGTGGGAAGTGCTTGTAAACCTGTCGGGATACTGAACAGGTTTTCTGGCAGCGGGTAAATGCATGCATGATGTCAAGATAACTTTGTTAGGGTACTAAACATGCCCGTTGGAAGTGAAGCAATGTCAGGTATATGAAAATTCTCAAATATGGATTCTTTTTTACCTTAAATGTCTTTCGTTCTGATCTGTAATTTCTTGGTAGGATACAGATATCAGAGTGGGTTAAATGACATCCCTATCGAGGCTATGGACGCCTGCTGGTAGCAGTGGCCCTGTCAATAGTATTGAAGATTTTAACTTTAATATCGTGACTCTCTTATGTTAAGATTGTTGTCAGTTTTCATCTCTTTAAAATAACAGTATCTAAAATTGGAATGCATTATAATTGATAATGATGTTCAAACAGTTTTTTGGTTGCTTTCAATTTGAAGTTTTTCTGATTATGCTAATCTAAACTCGTTCATTTGGCAAAGATAATTGCTTCTCCCAGCATGTTGCCACTGTTGGCAGCAATAATATAATTTATATTGTTTATAAGCTGCCTACACAGGGTCTTTAAATTTCCGTTACTCGTCATGACCATTCTCACTAAAAGACACTTGTCACTTGTCACTTTTTACACGTCTTCCTTTCGATTTTTGTTTTCATGACTATAAGCATGAAAACTCGCAGCTGGAATTGACATTTTGTTTCGATTTTTTATTAAAGTAAAATTGTTCATATGGTCTATTGTCGAATTGTCGTATTTTGCTATGAACATGATTGTTTTCCTTGTTTATAACCCCTTGGTCCTAAACATGCCTTGGTTACATAAGTGGAAAACCTCCACTCATCAATATTTGATTAATATTAATGGGGTTTTGATTCATAAATTTTTGTATTCAATGTTTATTTGATACATTTACCTTGTAATCAAGTCATGAATGTGTGTTCTATGGTTTTCAAGTTCTTACTTCCTTATACGTACTCATATGCCAAGGTGTCATGTGAAGTACAACGTGATATTACTACTCTGTATGGCCTCGGGCTTCACGATCTCATTCCCACGCATGGTGATTAATGCCTCTGCCTACCATTTTGAACTGTCATAGCATTGTTTTGTTTGGGGCTATGGCTCTGTGTTTTCTTATCAAACCCTACCTCAGATTTCTGTGTTGATTCCCTTCTGTTCGCCATGGCTCCAGTGGTAAGGATTGAGCCCAATGGCATCCAAACCTTATTATTGTATGATAATGCCAGGGACGATTTAGAAAGGAACAGTTGGCGTGTATTCATTGAAAAATTTAAGGGTTTCAATCTGAGAGTTGCCCAAGAGTTCGCATTGACTTTCGATGGTTGCAGAGCAAAGATAGGTGATATGCATCTTGAGGTAAATGAAGATTTTTTAAGCCAAGCTATGGGTTTACCAGCTGTCAGCCAAAAGTGGTTCAAGAACGCAAAATTCGAAGAGGTTCCTTGGACTCTGTTGTTCACCTCACGAAAAATTACTAGTTGCGACCGAGGTATGCTTGTCTCAGCTTTAAAACCTAGGTGGCATGATCTTCTTGCTATTGTGAAAAATTTGATTACGTGTGAAGGAAGATTTGGGTTAGTTTTCCTGTATCACCTGTGATTTCTTATGATTTTCATTGACTTCCCGTTGAACATGCCCTACTTTCTGCTTAGAAGTCTGTACAAGATGGGAAAGCGGTTTAGGAGGCAGAAGTCTAATTCTAGTTTGTTCCATCATGGTTTAACTAAGATTATCCTTGTACATCAGTTGCAATTTCACAATGATTGTTGGGATGCTTTTGTGTTACGAAATGATTTTGGCAATAGTGAGTTGGGACAGGTTGATAAGCCTGTTATCACCAAAACCCTTGTGAAACGAGCCTCTTCTCCACCACTACTGCCCTGTGATCCTGCCCCTAATTTTGAACCCTTGACCTACCCTGATTCTACTCAACCGGACACTCAACCGGGTTCGCACCCTAAGAGTTGCACTAAGATTTCTAAAAAACCCACAGGGAGGAAGCTTAAGGGCAGCGTCAATGTTAATTACAAGAATAAAAGGCCTGGCCATTTGATTTCACGATGTGCTCGAAAAAAATCCAATCCCTGTGCAGACACAAACAATACAATTGAATTAAGTGAATACTCAAATTCAAAAATTGAAAGGTTCTTGGCCGAAGAGTATCCATTGTCATATGGACTTTTCCCTGACAGACCCTATGATTATGTTACCAACCTGCCACCATGTCTAAAAGATAATCCTGATTTTCCTGGCATCCAACTCCGTGACAAACCTACCTTTCACGTGGATGATTCTCCAATCATTAATGATATCAGTGCCAATGCACAGTCCCTACAACCACAATGTAATGAGTGTCGATCCTGGATCGACAGGTATTATACAGATGTGCCTTTGCTACAGTCTAGGCTTAAATCTCTGAAAGACCAAGTGGACTCGTTGACAAGTGAGAACAGTAGAATCCAATCCATAACTCAAGCAAATGACAAATGCCTAAAAACTACAGGGTCTGTCATTTTTAAGAATGTAGAGGTAGCGACAGCAATAGTAAACTCCAAGGTTGCTTGATATGTTTTAATCCCATGATTTGAGGTATGATCTTTTTCAAGTTTAGCATGATTTTGTCATTCTCAATTTAGGGTATACGATTTGTTTGAATAGATTACTTTTCTTATAAAAATTAGTTTGTTTTATTTGTTGAATAAAATATGATTGTAGTTATAATTATAACTAGCTACACAATCGTAAGATTCTGTAGCCAGTTAGAAAAATTCGAATTGCTTGATTTTACAATTGAAAACGTATCTAAAATCTTCCCATTTTTATTTGTTAACAGGAACCCATGATTTTCAAGCAGATATGAAGTACTGTTGAGATCTTCTAGCCATATGAACTTTGTGTTTTTAGTAAATAGATTAGGTTGTTTGTATTTTGATATCAAGTAAAATCAGGGAGGTTGTATCCCCCATATTTTTGGAACAAATTTGATATTATCAACATGAAACATTGTGTTCATGGAACTTATATAAGCATGTTATGTTGTAAACTTGAAATCATCTTTGTCTGGGGAAAGACTATGGATTTTTCATTTACATACTTGAATGAAATATAATACTGGTCACAACTTTAGCTTTTCCATATTGTGGTTTTATTCAAGTTATGATCGTTTCAATTTGTAATTAGATTATGATTGCTTTCGTTGTCATGGTTTACTACAAATTGGCATGATAAAAATTTATATATTAATCCATATTTTATGTTCCATATTTAACATACAGTAATCATTTTGTTCAAACTTGAGATTTAGAGATTTATCTTCATCATTTGTTGAACATTTATACACAAGTTCTCATAGCAGGATTTATCTTAATGTGGTTGCTTGTGAAATTATGAGATTGCAATGATCGTATCTCTTATATATTCTATCATTCGAATTCCATTATTACTGCTTCACATTTATGAGAAGCAATTGTAGGATCTGCTACGGGTTTACCTCATCAAACAGGGAGATTGGATGCTACACACTGAACAAATATTGGATGCGATAACAGGTCAGTTTGCTAGTTTAATTTCATTAGTTTAATGGATACAGAAATTTTCTGTAGCTAAAACATCTTCTACTATCTGTGATTTCAGTTTTCAATTAGAGAGTTTGATATTCTATTTCTCAGTTATGAACATTATAAGAAAATAAATCAAAAAGATTAAATAGCATTTCTGTTGTTTAAAAAATCAATTGATATTCGATTTTCACGGATTTAGATTAAAATTCGTATTGTGTACATATTATATATATATTAGAAATATAATGATTTGTATATATTGTATATATAATAAGTAGAGTTATTTTATAAATATTAGTTAGTTAAACTGTAAATACATATTAGATCTATATATAGTTTTCAACGATTGTTATTCATTAGGTTATTTTATTTTCTTTAGTTTTGTCTTTTCACTTTCTTTAGGACTTAGATCAGCCAAAGGAGCCGCTAAACCTGTCGGAGTGGATTAATCCAAACGGCTTGGGTTAATTAGACAACCCTGGACCAGATTCACTCCTCCAGTTGATGAGCGGTCAATTTCGCTCATCAACAATATGATATAATATGTGGGCCACAGAAAGGAAAAGCATATGGTGGATGACGCGTCTTGCCAATAAGGCGGTTAGGATGCCATTAGGACGACATATTCCATTACTAACAAGATGACGAGATGAGTGGGGTTAGAGGTAAGCGATGAAGTGTGCTAGAACAAGGTTTGAGTGACGATTGTTCTAGGCCTACATGGAATGAAGTTCCATCATGGAAGTATAGGATAATACCATGTCAGAACCCGGGTGTCGCCATGTCAGCCGGCATGAACAAAGAAACTTCATGTGGATTCCATGTAGCAGTAAGAGATGTGTTGTCTATGTAAAACCAATAACTTTGAGAGGTCATAGATTTATTTCTATAGCTCAGTTATGAATGAAATTACCAACCTTGGAAAGCTCTTGATGAGAAGAAGAGGATGGAGCTATGATAGAGAATATTTAAGGTTTTTAGAAGATCAAACATTTAATACCCCATTCCTTAAAAATGTACTTATGGGGACAGGTATGTTACATCTAGTTCATTTTTCATAAAATTAATTATCAATAGTCTAAAAGAAGAGATACACACACACAAGTCTTATTGGCTCCTCCTACTACTTGGTTGGAATACTCTCAAAGAGCCTGGGAAGCCCAAAATGTTGTGTATGGTAAAATTAGAAAGACATGATTTATTACTCATGCCCATCCCCTTGTTTCCCCCCTACCAATCCCTCTCCATCTTCTCCACCTCTCAAGATCCAAAAGTCAACCCATGTCAAAATTGTTAAGCACCAACTTAAATTTATCTGCTACAACTTGTTGAGTCGATAACACACCCTAAAAATTTTGCAAATTTTTGGGTACCACTTTTCTTTAAGTTTCTTTCTTATCCTAGAAAAAAAAGAAATTATTCTTAGTTTTGAATGATTTTCATGTCAAAGAGTCATTTTCATTTCATCTCCTTGTCTCAAGAGAACCCAAAAAATTCCTAAGTCTTTTGCTTTGTTTAACTAGTTCTTTGCTAGTCATTGGCAATTCCCAAAACATTCATCAAAAATGAAAATTCACTATAAGCATTGATGAGAAAGTTAAAATTTGTACCAATGAGAAGCCTCCCACTAAAGTTCTATTTTTCATCGATCATCAACTAGATATTTTAATTTTCTCTAATACATAATTTTAAAACCCAACAATTGTGAAAGTCTAAAGGAGTGTCGATGAGCGTTGATTGGCATTGACAACCAAATTTGGACCGAAGGAAAATTTTTATACCACAACGAATGAAAGTGGAAAACATGGCCAATAACGCTTATTTCTATTGTTTTAAACTTTCGCCAACCACAATTTCTAGACTTAACTAATGACCTCTCTTATATGAATTTCAAGAAACTATACAATCACTCATCCTATGAACTTTGCGAAGTAATCATTGCAGAAAAGATCACCGACAAGACCAATGGGTTGTTTGATATGCATCACTCTCCCTCAAAAATTTACCAAAACACTAAAGTGAAAACTGTCCACCGATAAGAAATTCAAAATACCCAATGATAGTCGGTGTTCATGCCTACTCGCAATTAATTCTTATTTTTTACTGATAAACTATCCAAGTGCCATTAATTGCTCATTATTTTCAAATCCAATTAGGTTTGAATGAGATATGGTAATGGTGGTGTGAGATTGTGCCCACTTTTTCCATATGTGTCCATTTATATTACCATTTCGGCCATCAAAGTGATAATTATGCACTGATAGCTAAGTATTGAGCCCTAAGAACAGAAATTTGACTATGAGTGAGTCTGTTATGATGCACTAAATACTTAAAATATCATAATAAACTAGAAGTACACACCATGTACAAAAAAATGTGAATGTGGATCATAAATCCAAGATATATAATAGAGATGAGTTACACAATAAATCCTTAAAGAATATGATAACCTCCTCAAAATACCCCAATACATCCATAAATACAAATCACATGTCTTCAATAATGACTACATGATCTCTATATACCTATTCTCACATTGCACATCTAGCCCCTTTATTAGGATGAACATAATTACATATACATTTATCCATTACATCTAAATTTAACCACACATATTCCCCCCTCGATGTCATATCATATACATTTAACCCCATATATGCCCCCCTTAGGGTCATACAATAGTATCCTTGTAACATCCCCAACCACCAACAGGTCGGGCAATTCCACTAACACAACCTTAACTTAGCCTTTAAATATCTGATACCATATTTGTAGCGTCATCGACCAACACAGAGACCAGTTAATGCTACTACGTGGAACATTCACACACACACACACACACACACACACACACACACATAACATGCATTTTAATCGAAATAAAACACATAACACAGAGTTACTGTTACCATTCAGATTCAAACACGATTAACAGTAAATCCACATGCAATAGAACATGTGATAACATTCAAGCATTAGCAGCACAAACATGCATAACATATAAATTAAGCACAGACTGATACTTATATTTTAGCTGGAGTAAATCCACCAACTGCGTGCATACCTTCCACGAACCTCCCAGCCATATACCCTGCTTCTCATCATGCTTAGAAGTGGGTCACCCCCGAGATGGGACTAAGATCCACCTAGGGAAAGGGAATCCTAGACTAGCATGAGGTTACAGGAAACTACACAGTGCAACTAGAAGGATTCTCTCCAGGAGCCTTCTTACGCCCACTACTCACAGACTCTCATTCCCCACATGCCTGTTCCACCCGGGAGTATACACCTTCACTATCACACAATCCATCGGCTGCTTCACCTCCCTCTTTGGGTCTTGGCAACAGGCCAGATCAAGAATTCTCAGAGCTTTGTAGTTGGTGATGGAATCTCTCTAGGAGAAAACCACTTCCCAACAAACTCTCTCACATGAAGAGAGTTTCTTATAGGCCTGACAACCTGCCTCTTCAACCATGGGCCTGACAACTCGCTTCTTGAACCATTTTCAACTCAATTCCCACAAGGTGAGGACAACAACCACTGTTCAATACAACTCAAGAAAACATAAGAAAGCAAGCCACCCTCAATCCAACAACTATGTGACCACAACAACCCACAGTTACGACACCACACGACTCAGACAAATACGGGATACTCGGACTTCCCCAGAGACACGAATTAGTATGTTAGTTTTCCCACGGGTTTTAGGGTGTGTGACCGGGAAACAATGCAAAGGTTGATCATCAAGGTTTCAGGTTTAGACTGTGGATCGAAGAATGGATAGACCCCCAACACGATTTGACTCACAAATTACTGGTTCCAGAGATCTATGATGGATGCCCCTGGTTCACGGTTATCATTGTGTGCAGTATGCAGATGCAGACGTAGAGGCAAAACAGTTCAGATGCCCCAGATCCCAGCGAACTCAGGCGAAGGATGACATAATGGCCAACGAACCCCCAACATGGTTGACTTCTTCATCTTTAATTGCATGTGCCCAGGTCGACACTTGTCTTCCTGGAGCTACATGCACTCCATTTTGAATATGTTCCTTTCCAGGAACTTAGGACAACACTTAGTCAACTGACCACCTTAGCCTTTTAGGAAATAATAATAAATTATTATCCCCTTTAGAGGTAAGCCCCCTAGCTTAGCCCCTAGGACCAAGCACTTAGCCTCCTCCCTTACCCAACCTTGTGGAAGCTTACTCCCCCATCACTCTTTCTTCGTGGTCAGTCTACACGCAATGATGTTTATATTTTATTAATGATTTTGCATAATTACATATAAAAAACAGGCTCCTGGCCTTTAACACCTAGGCTCTCTGATCTACTTACACATAAGTTTACTAGCTTACAATTGCTCGGCTCAAAAACCTACAAAACATGTTTAGAATACATAGATATAACTAGGGCTCGTCCTTGGGGTATTACAATCCTCGTTCAAAATATTTGTTCTCAAATCTTTGCAGTAAAAGGATTTACATGTGATGAAACCAAGTAATATGATTTTCTTATTTTCTTTCTTTCTTCTTTCCATTGATGATGATCCATCCATATAGTTGTTGTTCTATGATAATATCATATCGAATAATGTTTTTGTGATTCCCTATTCCATGAATATTGTTGATTATTCCATCTTCTTCCTTGGTAATGTTGATGTCGATCTTCTTGTCTTTCTTGAAAACTTTCTCAGTAATGAGAGTGTCGATATGGTTTCACATGTGATGGTTTTGTTTCATTATACACACCCATTACATCTATTTTATTTTCAGAAACATGGGAAACCTCTATCATATTTTCTTGGTCTTTGATTACTCTAGATTTGGAGATAATATCATCATATTTGACATGTATATCCTCTATATGGAGTTCAACTTATTCGAGTATCTTCTGGTGACATTCTTGAATATTGTCTTCTTTCTCCTTTTGAAACTACAATGTAACCTCA